>JAJOOF010019278.1:0-21469 GCA_029582545.1 Solanum lignicaule
AAAAAATCTTAAAATTTGAAACATTTTTCAAAAATAATTCTCAATTTTTTTATTTTTTTGTTTGATGGAGGGCGGGGAGGGGGGGGGGGTGCTGGTTTGGGGGTAGGAATTAAAATATATTTGAAAATTTAAATTATTATTTTTTGAATAAGGAGGGTCGGATACGGGGTATGGGTAGGGTAGGAAAAAAATTAAAGGATGAAGTAGAGTTTTGGAAAATGTTTTCCTTAATTTTGGATGTGAAGTCATTTTCCTTAAATTTGAAAAAAATGAGTTGATTTGGAAAACATTTTCCAAACATGGAAAAATTGAAAACATTTTCCAGAAAATGTTTTCCTCCATTCCAAACACACCCTGAATCTCAAAATACGTTTTAAATTAATAATATTAATTTATCAATTAAATAATACATCTATAAAATAATAATACTTTATGATCTCACCTATATTAATTTAATAAGATATTACGTATATTATAAAATTCTTATTGAATTTTTAATTAAGAAAGAGAGTTTAGTACTGCTAAGTGGTTGCTTCCCCACAAAATATGGGACAATTGTCGCTATTTCAGCGTTGATTTTAAAATGTTGGTCCAACTTTCTAATTTAATTTTCTTGGTTTGGAGCATAAATATCAAATTAATATTTGATATAAATTCAGATATATGATTTATCAAAAAAGAATTTGGAAATACAACTTATAATTTATATAAGTATATTCTAAGTAACAATAATTAACAGATTAAATATTTAAAAAATATAATAAAAAAATATTTTTAGCTATTTATATAATAATTAAGATAAATAAATTGAAAGGGAATATTAAATCTCCGATTAGTTTAGTTTTGGTATATCTTAGATCTCATTCTTCTTTTTTCACAACTTTATTATTCTAGAAATGAAGTCCACTATGAGCCAAAATCATTGTATATCTCCTGAAAAGGAAAACTTATGTTTTCGTTAATAAATCTTAACCACATTTGATGTAGTGATGAAATAGTAAGTAATCACTCAAATCACTTTTTACCAAAAAAAGATAATCACGTAGATTAATGAAATCATGTATATCTAGTCATGACTGGATTTGGACACTTGTTGAATTCTAGTGAGCTTTAATAAAAGGTAGATTTAAAGTATTCCAATCGAGAAAATGGTCTAAAGCCTTCAATTTATATTCGAAATTCCAACTATACACTTCAATTTTATGAGTGTCTTATCACCCCTGAACACTTTATTTGTCTATTTACTACACACTTGAGTGCTGACCTGTCATAGGAGGTGAGAACACCTCCTAGGCGCGTGAGAAGAGGCAATTGCCTTAAGTTTTGACGAAAAAAAGTGTACTTCTTCAACAGTCATCTTTTCCAAGTTAAATAAACTATTTTTCCTTCTTCCCCACCATTAACCCTTGTTCCTTTTTTAAATATTTCACGATTTTCTTTCAATTTAAGGTAGGTTGGGGAGAGGGGGGGCTTTAGACCATTTGTTCTGGATATCCTCATTTCTAATTTAATCACTTCGATTATGTCTATATATTCATCTCAACATCTTCATTTTCAGCACTTACATCTTTCGAATATGAAAATTCTTGATTAGTCAATACTCCACCTTATACAACAAAGTCAATCTAACCATCACTCCATAAAACTTACCAAAAACTTAAATTTGAAATTGGAAGAGGAATTAGTTTACTTATTCTTTAAGCGTATGCTAATAAATCCTTCTTCATATTTTATTTTATTTTTCGGTACAACTTTTTCATCATTTGCAATATAAAAAAGGGTGTTGTAATAATATAAAATAATAATAATGAGAAAGTAGAGTAGATGGGTGAACAACCTTGAACGTGGCACTATTATATGAAAATCTGAAAACTCTTCTTATCGTATTCAACTGCGGACCACCACTGACTGCAAATTAGCCACGCATTTTTTCCTCATAAAAAAACAACGCCATCTGTGAATCAGTTCACAAAATATCTCAATTGCATAAGTTTTTATTTATTTATTTATACCCCTCAATTGGGCGGTTAAATAAGTAGATTAGATTGAATTTAAATGAATCAAAATAAATTAAGTTAAAATAAATTATTTAATCGTACAAAAATAATTTAAGATAAATTGACTTAAGAGTAAAACATAACCTAATTTATTTTACCTTTGCTTTTATGGATGCAGAAAAACCAATCTCAAAATATCTTGACTCAAAAGAAATGTAATCAAAGCAAAATAAAATTAAAAGAAAAATAATAATACCAAAATATACCGAACAAATAAAATAATAGATAGTAGCGAAAATTAAAAAAATAAACAACGACACAAATACTGCTAATTCTTCCTATCTCATATTAAAAATATAATAACACTTCACTGTCAACTAACGCATTTTATTCTAATCTCGAAATCTTTATCGATCGAACTTCAGCCAACAAAAGAACAACACGAATGAATTCCCAAATAAATTCCACACGATCCACTTTTAACTGCATAAACATCACGTCTCCTCCCTGTTGGAAATTAACATACATTTAACAATCCCTAAAGACCAATAGGACCAAATTACTTTCATAACTAATATTATGAATAGACACGATTAGAGCTTAGAAAATTCAATTCAATAAGACTCTTCAATTTCTAGATGTTACGCTCTCTCGATCTCAATTTATGAGACACATAAATGACCCTATATATCATCATGTCACTTAGGTGTCATATGACACAAAATTGTTCATGTGGACGACTTACATGGTAAAAGGATTAGTCCTTATTGAAATATTTTAGAGATATATGGAGAATTTTCTTTAAAAAAAACCTTAGAATTTCAAATATTTATACGTGAAAGGTCCTGAAAACAT
This sequence comes from Solanum lignicaule, assembly GCA_029582545.1. Lineage (NCBI taxonomy): Eukaryota > Viridiplantae > Streptophyta > Magnoliopsida > Solanales > Solanaceae > Solanum > Solanum lignicaule. The sequence goes on from JAJOOF010019278.1 coordinate 2,853, forward strand.
TCTAATTGTGTAGAAAATTCCAAAATAAGAACTTATATACAGTTTATATTTGCAAATTAGTTCCTAGATGAGTAATATTAATAGACGTGCATACATTTATGAAGATATCAAGCAAATCTTCCAAGTGTTATGATATTTTAATATTATTATATTATGCTAAAATGCCGTTTCCAATTCCCTTTGTTTCATTTCTCCCTAATTACACATGATTATGGTGCTTTACGTCCTTTTGGTAGTTGATGACAATTGATGCCATCTTGATTCTAATTTGGCTTAATTGCCATCATTCATTTGTGGTTAACATTCCATAGAACGCTGGGGGAAGCATCTTCAGTAGCCATTGGTGGCATTGATTATTCCTCGCTTTATTTCACTTTTTATTCCTCCATTATATCTTGTAATATATGCCACCTCTAGATCATTTGTATTTTCACTATTTACTATCCATTATCTTCCTATTCATTGCTAGGAAAACTTTCGCAACTATAAATAGTGATGGTCTTCAATTGTTTTGGATACAAGAAAATAGAGAGTGCATAAAAGTTAGTCAAAAAAAGAGTTCTTATTAGTTGAGGGAGGTGTTCTTTTTGTGGAGCTTTGGACTCAATTCTTTTCCAGAGTTTGTTGGGTTGTACTTTGTGATTAGACTGTTGTATCCTGGAGGGGACAAGTCAAGAAGGACTACTGCTGCACCGGTGAAAAACATTTGTTGCAATGGGCTTGAATCTCCTTAAAGAGAGTGAGATATCCGCACCTCAACTAGAAGATATTTTTATTTCTTCATTTTATTTTCAACTGTAATTTTTAATCTCGTAATTTTCACCAATAATTTTAAGGAGATTCATAATGGCTACTTTTGAAAAAACTGCGGATGTTAACATGAGAGATCATAACAAGTCATTTCAATTTAATGGTACTCATTTCAAGAGATGGAAGGGTAAAGTGTTTTTCTACTTAAGTCTTCTCAATGTTTCTTATGTATTAACTGAGAAGAATCCAAATAAAATTGATGACACCTCTATGGATGATGAATAACTTATTTCTCATAATGAGAAAGTGGAAAAGTATGATGGTGATTCCTATACGTGTTGGTATTATATTCTTAATTGTTTATCTGATAATTTTTATGATCATTATGATAGAACTTACTCTAGTGCAAAGAAAATTTGAAAAACATTGTAGAGTAAGTATGATACCGAAGAGGCTATTGGAGCAAAAAAATATGCGTCTAGAAGATTTTTTTATTTTCCAATAGTGGAAAATAAATCAATGGTAGACCAAGCTCAAGACTTTATAATGATTGTTGGAGAGCTTAGGTATGATCATGAGATCAAAATTGAAGATAACCTTATTGTTTGTGGAATAATAGACAAACTTCCTCCTTCTTGAAAGGAATTTCAAAAATACTATGCGCCACAAACAAAAGGAAACATCTCTTAAGACGTTGATAATGCGAATCTGCATGGAAGAGGAGACAAGGGGTCAAGATGCACTTTTACAATTAAAAGAGAGAAACATCACAACAAAGGTAAATTTGATTACTTCAAATAATGCTACTCTTGAATCTCACAAAAATACTTCTATGAAGCCTAAGAAGAAAATTTTCAAGAAAAATAATGGTAGACCTCCCAAGAAAAACAATGGAGGAAATAACCAAACATAAAATCAACAAATTCAAGATAAGGGACTGTGCTTTTTTTGTGACAAGAGTGGGCATATTACTTTGCAACACCTCAAAAGTGGAAAGTAAAAAAATAAAGAAAATTTGACTGAAGTAGGTTCTACGAGTCCAACCTACGGACTGCAGGAAGTCCTAGAGGCCGTAGGAAGGAAGTCGCAGATCTGGAGATGAGTTTTTGGAAAATAAAGTTTTTGAAGTTTGACTCACGGATGAACAGGACGAACTGGAAGAGTTTTGACTGACCATAGAAAGGTCCCATATAAGTGTTCCAGACTTGGTGAGATTTTCAAGTAAAACTTGGGTTCTACGGATGAGGTCTACGGATCGTAGAAAGTTCGACGGACTGTAGAATGATCTCGTGAAAAATGATTGAATTTTTGAGTTTCTGAAGTTGGTTCTACGATTCACCAAGACTGACCGTAGAAATTCCCACAGACTGTAGGTCACAACCGTAGGGCTATTTAACAGTTATTTTAAAGTGTATTTGAGTCTTTTCTATGAATTTAATGCCTATACTACGTCATTTTATCCCTAATTCTAAGCCCAATAACTACCCTTCACCTCTTGAAAGTTCACCAAACTCTCTCATTCAATCGAATTTCCAAACCATCTTCAAGATCCTTTTTAAAATCCTCTCTCTAGATCAAGGAAGAAGAAGCTAGGGTTCTTCAAGTTCAAGTCTCCTTTATTCATAAATTGCTTAGGGCTTCAAGATCAAGGTATGTAGGGCTTCATCAGTGGGTTCCATTCACCCATTGAGCCCCCAGGTATTCTCCAATTCTCCAATTCAATTTCAATCAAATTGATTAGGTTTTCATTGAATTCTTCATGAGTTCTATTTATGTTGATTAAATTGCTTGAATTTGACCCTAATATGATTATTTTAACTCAATTACATGCTTTTCAATTGAAATCACATGAATCCATGCATTGATCATGATTTTGACTATGAATCCTAATTTACATGAATTTATGAAGAAGCTTGAATCTATGAATATGTTTTATGAATTTATACATGATTTATGAAAAGAAATATTTTATGATCTAGGTTGCTTTAAGATGAGCATCAATGAAATTGTGAAAATATTTTCTCACATACTAAGGGGTCATGACTTGGTGAAAGGTTTTCTCACTTAGACTTGATTCACGACTTAATGAGCTACTCTATGATGTTTAAGCTTGGATTAGTAATTGAATTGTACTTTTCCATGGATGATAAGTTTATGAAAATTACTATTCCATTGGGATTTAACTTAGCACCGAGAGAACTTTGAGGTGGAGCTAAATAGGATAGTCTCTAGTAACAACCTCTAGTTCCAAACTACATACTCCCGTATGTTTACCTTAAATGACCTAGCTAGTGGATCCACATATAGCACATTGTATGATACGGAGTTCTACCTTGATAAGTAGGCTCTCCCTTCTCGATGTGGGAGTTACATCGGATTCCATGTTATAGCGCGCATGATCTATTGTCGGTTAAAGCTAATATCCCACAAATTGAGCGAAGCTACTTACAAATATTTTATGAAGCTCCATTTATTATATTAATATGCATTGATCATATTTATGATTTACGATTCTTCTTAAATGATTTTAATATGTTAGCTTGGTCATACATATCATGTTTTCGATTATGTCCTCTTATGATCATTTTTCATGTTTTAGTGCATTTCCCTCATTCTTAATACATTCCATGTACTAATTCATACTTGTGCGTACATTATTTGACTAATGTAGGGCGTGACGATTCCTCTTTCTGTTCGTGGATAGTTGATCACATTAGCGATTTGAAGATCAAGAGTTGGTGAGTCTTCATGTTTCGAGGACCATGTCACTTTTATTGTTTTCATGTGTCTTTTATGTTTTGAATGTTGTACGTGGTGAGCCTTCTTTTGCAGCTGTGATTCGGAGACAAGGGCGATCACTTGGCGTTTTGGATTTGTTCTGTCTCCTTCTTTTGTTTTAGCTAGTCTTGTTGCCTTTGACACACGCTCTGTTGTGGTCCACTTTTGGGACTTGTACTCTTTATTAGATAGCTCTGTACTAGTGACTTCCAGGTTCTGGGAGGGATTTCTGTGTATATTTATTTTGGGTTGCTTCCGCCTTGTTATTCTTGTTTAGATTATTGTTTTTGCTAGTTTCTGCACTTTTGCTCATTGCTTGATGTTCTGGGTTACGGGTTGGCGTACCTACTGGTAGGGTATAGTAGGTGCCATCATGACTCGAGAAATCGGGTCGTGACAAGTTGGTATCAGAGCTAACTTCTAGTAGAGTCTTGCGGATCGATGCGGAGACGTCCGTAACTTATCTTCGGGAGGCTACAAAATGTCCTTAGAAAGATTTTCTCTTTTGTTTCACTTTCGTGCAGCGTGTGTCTTATTGGTCCCTTGAAATCTAACTTGTTTCACTCTTTCGCAGGATGGCCCGCTCGCGAGGTGGCGCGGCCGGGGGTGATGCACCAAAGCCTGCAGACAGAGCCCCAACTTAAGGTAGACGCCGACCCCGAGGTCGAGAGAGGGCCACAACACCAATCCATGAGAGAGAGATGAGGATCCAGAGCCAGTAGCAAACCCTTTAATACTTCATATACCAGATTAGCCGGTGGGGCCGGGGCCAGCCCAGCTGCCACCCGGACTAGTTTTGACTCCAGATCTCCAGGACACTATTGCTCAGCTCTTAGGTGTGCTTGGGGGGATGCAGCAGCCACCCGCCAGAGCTACACCAGCCCTAGTATCGCATGATCAGTCTACAGTAAGGGCACCTCAGATCCAGGTACCACTTCAGGGAGTACAACTCTTGGCAGCGGACAAACCTATGCCTCTTGAGGACCAGAAGATGCTTGGTGTGTTTCTTAGGTTGACACCACCGAGGTTTTCTGGGGCTGTGGGTTAGGATGCCCACGAGTTTCTTACTACTTGCCATGAGAGGCTTCACACTTTGGGCCTTGTGGAGTCTAGAGGGGCCAACTTGATTGCTTACCAGCTAGATGGGCCAACCAGACAGTGGTGGCGCACATTCATTCAGACCAGGCAAGTTGGATCTCTACCGGTATCATGGGATGAGTTTTCTGAGGCCTTCTTGGCCAAGTTTATCCCTCGTAGCCTCAGGGATCAGTTCTACAGGCTGGAGAAGCGCTTCATGTCGGTAGCAGAGTACGAGACTAGGTTCCATGAGCTCTCCCGTTATGCCGAGATGATATTACCTACAGAGGAAGAGAGAGTTAGGTACTTTGTTCGTGGGTTGAGATTGCAGCATCGGCTTGAGACCCATTCCTTAATTTCTGCGGGTTGATCTTTTTTAGATGTATTTGACCATGCTAGTACTATGGAGCATCTTCGTCGCGAGGCCCAAGTAGGTAGCGAGAAGAGGGCTAGGCATGAGGGCAACTACACTGACTCCCGCCCTAGGTCTAGAGATTACCATGACAGGGCCGGACGACGGTTTCGACAGGGTCAGTCTAGCAGACCTACACAGGCCTCTCTTCAGGCAACAGATGGTGGTCGGAATGAGGCTAGTTCGAGTCAGGGCTGCGAGGTGTTTTAGTCGGGTTCTTCAGGCCATGGTAGTCGTTCTTCTGGGAGTCGCCCTCGACAGGGTTGCTATGAGTGTGGTGAGAGGGGTCATTTGGCCAGGGACTGCCCTCAGCATAGTCAGATTGCTCCTGCTCTTCATGCAGCTCTCCTAGCTTTACCAACACCTCTAGCTAGAGGCTGTGGTCAGGGTGAGGACAATAGATGTGGTCAGCAGGGTATACGGGGTGGTCCCCGAGGAGGCAGGTCAGGTGGTAGGTTTGATGGTCAGGGCAGAGGCAGACATAGCCATTTCTATGCAGCTCCAGCAAGGGCGGAGGCTGAGGCATCAGACGATGTGATCGCAGGTACGATTCTTTTATGCCAGCAGCTCACTTTGGCTTTATTTGATCCGAGCTCTACTTTTTCGTATGTTTCTATTTACTATGCCTCTCGATTAAGTATGATGTCTGAGCCTCTGGTAGCGCCGTTGTGTGTGTCGACCCCTTTGGGTGAGTCTTTAGTAGTGGATCAGGTATTTCGATTTTGCTTAGTTACTATCCAGGGGAGTGACACCCGGACTGACCCTATAATGCTTGACATGGTTGATTTCGATGTGATTCTGGGCATGGACTGGTTATCCCCTTATCGCACTGTTTTAGATTGCTTCTCTAAGACCGTTACCTTAACCATTCCTGGTATTCCTCCGGTAGTGTGGCATGGATCTCGTGGTAGCATACCAGTTAGGGTTATCTCTTTTATTCGGGCTAGGAGGCTAGTGGCTAATGGATGCTTATCATATTTGGCCTATGTGCATGATGTGAGTAGGGAGGTTCCTCCGATTGAGTCAGTTTCTGTTGTTCATGACTTCTTAAACGTGTTTCCTACTGACCTTCCTTGCCTACCCCCCAGAGCGTGATATTGATTTTTCGATTGAGCTTGAGCCAGGTACTCGGCCTATTTTTATTCCGCCATATCGGATGGCTCTTGCAGAGCTGAAGAAGCTTAGTGTTCAGCTTCAGGATCTCTTGGGTAAGAGATTTATCAGACCTAGTGTATCACCTTGGGGTGCTTCCATTCTTTTTGTTAAGAAGAAGGACGGTATGATGCACATATATATTGACTATAGACAGTTGAATAAGGTGACAGTGAAGAATCGATATCCTCTGCCTAGGATTGATGACCTAGTTGACCAGCTACAGGGATCTTCATTGTTCTCTAAGATTGATTTGAAGTCCCGTTACCACCAATTGAGGATTAGGGCAGTGGACATCCCTAAGACTACATTTAGGACCTGTTATGGCCATTATGAGTTCTTGGTGATGTCATTTGGGTTGACTAATGCCCCTGCTGCCTTTATGGACTTGATGACGCGCTTGTTCAGGCCTTATCTTGATTCCTTCGTCATAGTCTTCATTGATGACATTTTGATATACTCGCGGAGTAGGGGTGATCATGAGCAACATTTGAGAGTTGTGCTCCACACTTTGAGAGATCAACGGCTTTATGCCAAGTTCTCAAAGTGCCAGTTTTGGTTAGACTCTATAGCGTTATTGGGGCATGTTGTATCTAAGGAGGGCATTATGGTAGATCCGACGAAGATTGAGGCTATTCGTGATTGGGCTAGGCCCACCTCAGTTACTGAGATTCGGAGCTTCGTCAGAATAGCAGGATACTACAGACGATTTGTGAAGGGTTTCTCTACCTTAGCAGCACCTCTGACTCGGTTGACTCGTGTTGATGTTCCCTTTGTTTGGTCAGAGGAGTGTGAGGCGAGCTTTTTGAGGCTCAAGGAGTTATTGACCACCGCTCCTATATTGACTCTTGTCGTTGAGGGCGAGGGCTTCACTGTTTATTGTGATGCATATGGCATTGGTTTGGGTTGTGTATTGATGCAGAAGAGCCGGGTTATTGCATATGCGTCGAGGCAGCTTAAGATCCATGAGCGCAACTACCCCACTCATGACTTGGAGTTGGCGGCGGTAGTTTTCGCGCTTAAGATTTGGAGGCACTACTTGTATAGAGTTCAATATGAGATCTATACCGATCACAGGAGTTTTCAGTACATCATGAGCCAGAGGGACCTTAATTCGAGGCTGCGCCATTGGATTGAGCTCCTAAAGGACTACGACCTCTCTATTCTCTATCATCCGGGCAAGGGGAATGTGGTAGGGACGCCTTGAGCCGGAAGGCGGTGAGTGTGGGTAGTCTAGCCTTCTTATCGGTTGAGGAGCGACCATTGGCTTTGCACATTCAGTTTTTAGCTAATAGCATGGTTCGGTTAAATATCTCAGATTCTAGACGTGTCTTGGCCCGTATGGGAGTTCAGTCTTCTTTGCTTGATAGGATCCGTGGTTGTCAGTTTGAGGATGAGGCCTTGGTGGCCCTTAGAGATCGAGTGTTAGCGGGTGATGGTGGTCAAGCTACCTTAGATCTTGATGGAATGTTGAGATTCACCGGCCGCATCTGTGTTCTGAGAGTTGGGGATTTGATACAATTGATACTTTCTGAGGGCCATGAGTCTAGATACTCTATCCATCCAGGCACAGCGAAGATGTATCGTGATTTGAGGCAGCATTACTGGTGGAGTGGCATGAGGAGAGATATTGCTGACTTTGTTTCCTGTTGCTTGTGTTGCCAGCAGGTAAAGGCCGATCATTTGAGGCCTGGTGGCGAGTTCCAAAGATTACCCATTCCGGAGTGGAAGTGGGAGCGTATCACTATGGACTTCATTGTGGGGTTGCCTCGGACTTCTAGAAGTGTTGATAGCATTTGGTTCATCATGGATCGATTGACCAAGTCAGCACACTTCCTTCCTGTTCATACTACTTTCAGTGCCGAGAGGTTGGCTCGTATCTACATTAGGGAGGTGGTCCGTCTTCATGGCATGCCTGTTTCTATCATTTCAGATCGGGGTTCACTGTTCACTTCCAGCTTTTGAAGGGCTTTTCAGGAGGAGTTGGGCACCCATGTCCACTTTAGCACAACTTTTCACCCACAGATGGATGGCCAGTTGGAGCATACAATTCAGGTCTTTGAGGATACGTTGCGGGACTGTGTTATGGATTTTGGAGGTCAGTGGGACCAGTTCTTGCATTTGGCAGAGTTTGCATACAACAACAACTACCACTCTAGTATTCAGATGGCCCCGTTCGAGGCCTTATATGGTAGGCGTTGTCGCTCTCCAATTGGTTGGTTTGAATCTACAGAGCCTAGACCGCGTGGTACGGATTTGCTTCAGGAGGCTTTGGACCAGGTGAGAGTGATTCAGGATAGACTCAGGACGACTTAGAGTAGGCACCAGAGTTATGCGGATCAGAAGCGTCGACCTTTGAGATTCTCTGTTGGTGATCGGGTATTCCTCCGTGTGTCGCCTATGAAGGGTGTGATGAGGTTTGGGAGGCGAGGCAAGCTTAGCCCCAGGTACATTGGGCCTTTTGAGATACTCCGGATAGTTGGGGAAGTTGCTTATTAGTTGGCCCTACCTCCAACATTTTCATCCATCCATCCGATTTTCCATGTCTCGATGTTGCGGCAGTATGTTCCTGATGCGTCTCATGTGCTCCAGCATGATGCAGTCAAGTTGGATGATCGTTTGACATTTGTAGAGGAGCCAGTTGCCATTCTAGCCAGAGATGTGAGAAGATTGCGCTCGAGAGCCATTCCTATTTTTAAGGTCTGTTGGAGGCATCGTCTAATCGAGGAGGCTATACTGGTAGGGTATAGTAGGTGCCATCATGACTTGAGAAATCGGGTCGTGACATAAAGGATCCATCTGTTCTACTCAATTTCGTGGGAATTTTTCACCAAGGTATGGTATGCTTCATCCATGGAGTCCCTCCAAACTCAAATTCAAAACTTGTAGTTTCCCCTAAATAGTAGGGTTTTACTCCAAGTCATGGGTTCACTTCAAATATGTTTCTAATAATTTAATTGCTTTACATTATGATCTAATTGATTATTATTTACTGTTTTAAAATGAATTCCCCTATTTTTCTAATTTGGATCTTAAAGTGTGGGTATTAATTGATGCAAATAGAATATGATAGAATTATGCATGTATTTCTTGAACTACTTGAATTATGTTATCATCCATGGCTAATGTAGTAAATTCTAGATGTGTTGATGAATTATGATTTATGGTCCTTGAAGGGCAATGTAAGGGAATTATGCATGATTATGAGGGTTTGTATATGATGTGAGAACACTTTGAGAGTAAAGTGAAGATGATTATGATCTAGTTGTTGTGATGTTGAAGGTTATCCTCATGTACACATTTATGTATGAATATGATATGATGTGAAAGGTTTTCTCACAATATGATGATTCTAAGGTTGAAAGGCAATTCTCACCTATTGAATCTATGAGCTATAGTATGATTTATGTTGGATTGAGTGTCAAGACATTCTTCCAAGAATATGAACTTAAGTCAAGACTTAATATGTAATCTATGGGAATTAACGCTTAGCACCAAGTGGATATGAATATGAGATGTAAGCTTTTACCTTAGTTGAGTCCGGCTTTCCAAATGCATTCCTTCTACCTTAGTTGAGTCCGGGTTCCCAAAGTATGTATCTCATGAGATGGAAACCTTCTACCATAGTTGAATCCGGGTTTCTAGAAGCAATCTCCGTATCCCATAATTATGTGCCCTCATAGTTCTTTAGCTAGTGGATCCACCTAAGCTAAGAGTATGGTTCTACCTTAGGCAAGTAGGACAACCCCTTTTCGGTGTGGGGTAGACACCGGATTCCATGATAAGCTCACATTGTCTATGTCGGTTAAGTCTTATTCCCTATTATGCTAGTATGAACAAGAAGTTGAATTATGAACTATAGTGACTCAAGAATCTTTACTTAGTGTGAGTGGGATTATGGGATCTTATTCATGCATTGCACAATTAAGCTTTAAGGGTGTTTATGATATGTTCCTCTTATGACATGATGATTTATGAGTTGATTATGCTTATGACTTATGCTTCTCCATTATTTTCCAAATGATGCTTTAACTTAGAAAATTTCATACATTCAACTAAATGTCCCTTTTTAGCATGATTTCAAGGTTTTTATGCATGCCTATCATACTTGGTGCATTTTTGTACTAACCCATATTTTCTACATTTTTTCATAAGTGTAAGGTCTGATTCTTGAAGTGATCTCCTTCTTGGTCAAAGCTTGGATCGTCTATTTTCCTTGCTTTGGGTGAGTCCTCATGGTTCGAGGATGGATGATGATTTTCTAGTTTCTTTTCTTGTACTTCCATTTGAGAACTATGTTGTAAGGGCTGTGACCCTATTTGATAAGCTCGCATGGTCTATGTTGGTTAAGGCTTATTCCCAATTATGCTAGTATGAATAAAAAGTTGAATTATGAACTATAGTTACTCAAGAAGCTTTACTTAGTATGAGTGGGATTATGAGATTTTATTCATTCATTGTACAATTAAGCTTTAAGGGTATTTATGATATGTTCCTCTTATGACATGATGATTTATGAGTTGATTATGCTTATGACTTTTGCTTTTCCATTATTTTCCAAATGATGCTTTAACTTAGAAAATTGCATACACTCAACTAACTGTCCCTTTTTAGCATGATTTCAAGGCTTTTATGCATGACTATCATACTTAGTACATTTTTGTACTAACCCATATTTTCTACATTTTTCCATAAGTGTAGGGTCCGGTTTTTGAAATGATCTCTTTCTTGGTCAAAGCTTGGATCGACTATTCTCGTTGCTTTTGGTGAGTCCTCATGGTTCGAGGACGGATGATGATTTTCTAGTTTCTTTTTCTTGTACTTCTATTTGAGAACTATCTTGTAAGGGTTGTGACCCTATTTGATACTTCGATTGTAATAGATGGCTAATTGAGACAAGTATAAACTTCCGCTCTGCTTTTATGAAAACTTTCTTTTTGACTTGAAATGCATTTACTCTTTATTTTTCTTTACTTATGTTAAGATATTCTAAGTGGCTTACATAGTTTCTTTCGGGGTTCTATGTTCCATGTTACATATAGGGGGTACCCTTGGGTCGTGACAAGATGGGATTAGCATTTGCCCTTAGCAGAGTTTATGTACAACAACAGTTATCACTCCAATATTCAGATGGCCCCATTTGAGGCATTGTACAACAGACAATGTAATCTCTCATTGGTTGGTTTTATTCAACAGAGATGAACATTTTAGATGCATACCAACTTAGAGATGTTCTGGAGCAGGTACATATGATTCAAGGTAGAATGTTGATAGCCTAGAGTAGATAGAAGAGTTATGCAAACCAGAGAGTTGGAGCCTTAGTGTTTATACAGAGTGATCATGTTTGGCTTCAAGTGGCACCTATAAAGGGTGTGATGAGGTTCAGAAAGAAAGGAAAGCTTAGCCCTAGATTCATTAGAGCTTTTAAGATTTTAAGTCGAGTAAGAGAGGCGGTCTATAAGTTTGCCTTGACACTCAGCTTATCAACTGTACATCTTGTGTTTCATGTCTTTATGCTTTTCAAGTACGTGACAGATGAGTCCCATGTGCTTTTGTTTGATTCGGTAGTGTTGGGTCCATACTTGTCATCTGAGAAGGAGCCTATAAACATCTTGTATAGGCAGGTCCAAAAGCTTAGGACCAAAGAGATTGCTTCAGTGAGGTGCGGTAAAAGCACCATTTAGTTGGTGATGTGACTTGGGATACAGAGTCTGATATGTGTGCATAATATCTTCAGCTTTTCAAAGCTTCGGGTACGCTCTTTTACTTTATGTTCGATGACGAACATGGCTTCTAGTGGTAGATAATGTAATGAATCAGTCGGTCATTTTTGGAAATTTTCATAAAATTACCATTATACCCCTCCCAATATAGGCACCGAGTCATTTTAGAATGAGTTTTGAAAGTGGTTTCGAGTTTTGAGTTACAAGTGTGAATCAAGGGAATTTTAGAAATTTGAAAAACTAGTCATTAAAAAGTAGTTTTTGGTATCTTTTGGAGTTTGAAGTATCGAAATAAAATTTTGTCAATTCCATCAGTTCCAGAATGTGGAAATTGGTCTAAGCAATATTCCATTTTAGATTCAAAATCTTTTTGAGGATTTGAGATCCTAAATTGAAAATTATTGAGATTTTAGCGTATGAGTTGACTTTGGTCAATATTTGGCGTTTGGATGCTCAGATCAGAATTATGAGTGTTCTAATGGATTCAAGGGAAGCTTTTAAGCCTAGAGGAGGTCTTGGTTTATTTGTTAGTGGTCCCGAGCTTGTTTTATCATTTTAGGCGTTATGTTTGTTCTTGGTGACTTTTACAGATATCGGGTCAAGGAGACTTTGGATTCATGTTTCAATGGTTCCATTGAGTCCGGAATGTTGAGTTTAGTCAAACTCCATATATGGTTTGTTTGTGCGGGTTTTCAAACGAATCTGGAATGTTCTTTCGACGTCTTAAGAGTTGGCTGATTTTTATGGTGCCTCAGTTTTGTACCCTTCGCATTGGCGATAGGCCTTCCTTTTTAGCGACATTCGCTTTAGCAAAGCCGTGATCGCTAAAGTGAAGGCCATACTTTAGCGGGATCGCTTAAGCAAACTAGGGCTCGCTTTAGCAATGATCGCTTAAGCGAACCCTAGTTCGTAAAAGCGAGACCCCCACTTTAAGTGGGGTTTGCTGAAGTGACATCTGAGAGGTTTTTTGTCCTGCCATTTCAGAGTTAACCCCCATTTTCCATTTTTAAGCTTTGTAAAACCCTTTGAGGCAATTTTGAAGAGATTTCTTGTGCTAACTCATTTGGGTAGGCCTTAGTAACCCTAAAACTTCAATTCTTTTTTATCATTTATGGATTTTAACATCAAAAGTTGGAATTTTGATTGGCAAATGGCAAAGTTTTTCAAGAACTTGAGTTCTAAACTAAAATGGCGATTGTGAAGTGATTTTTACTTGTTTTTCAAAATGGTTTTCACCAATGATTTCCAAATGCCTTGGCTAACAGTTTCAAGTAAACAATTTCATATTCAAACCTTATTTTTGAAATTGGGTTATTGAGTTGATTTGGCCCATTTTTCAAAATGTATAATTTGGGTGTTGTTATTTCCTGAGTGTTATAGTGATTACTTGATTGAATTAGATTCTGTGGCTTTGGCCATCGTTTGGGAAGGGAAGGCGCAAGTCTAGGATTGACTTTTGATTGAATTGAGGCAACTGATATTCTGAAACTTGTAGAATCTTGTGTTCCCCTTCATTGTATGTGTTCGGGAATAATGGGAATGAGTTCATGGGTTCAATTATTCCACTTGATAGTTATGTTTTGTGAATTGCTTAGTTGTGGACCCTAATATGTCGATTGATGAAATAATTTGATGGCATTATTGTGGGCTTGAGTTGCTTGAGTTATTGGCTCTTTCTTATGGTGTGAAATTGCTTTTTTGCATTTATTTTTTTACATCGTGATGAGACATGTGATGATGATGTTGAAGGGAAATGGTTTCGACAAGTGTTTTGATATAAAGCCAAAGGAAAAATATCAAGCTAAAGAAAAATGGTTCTAGCTAGTGATATGATATAAAGCCGAAGAAAAATGATTCCGGCTAGTTATTTTGTGCCAAAGGGAAATAGTTTCGGTAAGTGATATGATATAAACCCGATGGGAAATGGTTCCGGCTAGTGATTTAGTATCGAAGGGAAATGGTTTCGACTAGTGATATTGTGTCGAAGGGAAATGGTTCCAACAAGTGGTTCTATATACAACCGAATGGAAATGGTTCCGACTAGTGATATTGTGCCGATGGGAAATGGTTCCGACAAGTTTTTGATTATTGTGATTTGATGAAGTTGATACTTGTGGTTGATCTACTTGATACATGTGATATCTACTTGATACTTCTGATTGATATACTAGATTCTTGTTAGTTGTTGAATTATGATTGTTGAATTGTGATCGTTTCCTTGTGAGTTGTGTATTGTGAACTCGTAGGTTGGGATGATTTCTATGCAGGTTATAGTTTGAGGAGGTTTGGTTGGGGTGAAAGGAGTACTCGTATTCTAGCCTAGTTTACTTTGTTTAGTAGGTTGTTTGTTGAGTACCGTGTTGTTTGGTACTCACTCATTACTTTTACACTCATGTAGGTTTCGAGCCCGAATCTGTGTGATTGTCTTGGTGGGTATAGACGGGTGTCATCACGTCCATTTTTTGGTCGTTACATGGCTAGAGGTTCAAAATACCATAACCATATTATAATTTGCCTCATAAGTCAGTAACTTGATAACCAAGCAAAATCTAAGGTTGAACAACTCTGCACGAATTCGCATGAAAGACAAAACACTGAAATTTCCCTAATTATTGATTAAAATCCCCCAAGTTGAATGGAAGTCTGTATTATTTAATATTCTTAGTTGTTAATCAAAATTCGTAAGTTAAAATCACTGTTCAATATCTTTTTGCATACTTGCACTTAATCATAGTTAAAAGTAAAATTATATATTTACTAGTCAAAAGTCTTTTGGATTTGATGATCTGGCTCGTAAGAGTCACTTTATTACTTGTTTGATCATGTACACCTACGTGTGTGAATTTGGCACAATATATTTTAGGTGTCGTTGTCGGGACTTAAAAATTAGCAAATATTTAGCCTTTCAATTTTTGGTAGTTTTTCCAAGTGTTGACAACTTGATCTTAGTTGTTACTATTGCAGGTAATTCAAATTAGTAAACTCGCAAGAAATGAAGAACTGGTAGAATCACAACCTAATCCTGAACAATTTTTCCGTCAATAGAAAAGGCAAGATGATTTGCAATATCTAGTCCATTAAGTTGAGCTGGAAGTTGAAAACAAACTTGGCTACCTAGAAGAATGGTTCCCATGATAGTTCGTGATGTGGCAATCTTACTCACAACCAATATTACTTCTAGCATTCAGAAATCAGCAACTGGAGGTAGATTTAAACTTACGTAGAGCATGGTGTAGTTACTGCACTCAAATAGATAGTTCACCAGTCTTCCTCATAAAGATCTCCAAGTGCATATCCAGAATTTTCTGGAAATCAGTGATACTTATATGCCAACTAAGGTATCTTCTAATTTGCGAGGCTCACTTTGTTCCATTCTCTATGTTAAGGGAATCAAAGAGGTGGTTGAAGTTGGAGTTACAAATACTCCATCACTACTTGGGATGATCTTGCTCAAAGGTTCTTGATGAGATTCTTTCCATTGGGAAGACAAAGTTGAAGAGAGTTTTAGACAAAAGGGGAGAGAATTTGTACCAAGTTTGGCATAGATTCAAGTCATTGTTGATAAGTTGCCCTCGTCACCACCAAGCTAATGAAGTGTTGGTTCATACCTTCATTGAGGGTCTTGAGCCCAACACAAAGAATTTTCTTGATTCTTCTACAGGAGGAAAGGCCCTAGAGAAGACTTATGATGAGTTGTTTACATTGCTGAATAGAATCTGGTACGAAAATTCTCCATGGAATAGCAGAGGCTCTAGAGTTGTGGTATAGAAAACTGTAAGGATGTTAGATGTGGATGGATTGACAGCCAAATTTGCACAGATTATTGTAATGTAAAACCAGATGAACACCTATTTCAACAACATGAACTTTAGGCAACAACAGGTTGCAGTGAATGTTGTGTAGCAACTTCAAGTGTGGTGTGAAAATTGTTGTAGTGGAGATCATCCTACTGATTTATGTGGGTCAAATCCTTATTTTGTAAACATTGTGGGAAATACAATGACGTGGTGGCATACAGAATTATGGGAACACTTACAATTTGATCTGGAGAAACCATTTAAATTTCTCATAGGGAGGTAATCAAAATCAATATAAGCCTAAAGGAAATGGACAACAATACCAACAACAAGGACAAGGAAATCAACAGAGTGCTAAGCAAGGCAACATGAGCGTTGAAGGGATGCTGAGTAAAATAATGACAGATTAGGCCAAGCTAGCTGCATATATGCGAAACAATCAACTAGATACTCAAATCTGGAAAAGCAATTGGGGCAATAGGCTAATGCTCAAAACTCTCCCTCTCAAAGAGGCCTATCATGTAATATTGATCCTAATCCAAAGCAAGTAAACGCAAAAATTACATGTAGTGCTAACTAGTTGGAGGAGTTAGCTACACAAAAGAAGCTCTTGAAGCGATGAAAAAGGATGAGAATAAAAGTGAGTCTAACAAAGGCTAAATATAATATTATGGTGCAAAGTATGAAACCATCTCCTCCGTTCTCACAAAAGTTAGAAAATCAAAATGAGGATGAATGCTTTGGTAAGGTTCTCTCTTTAATTAAGCAAGTTCACATTAATTTGCCTCTTATTGATGTTTTACAAAAAATTTCAAAGTGTACCAAATATGTGAAAGAATTGTGGCAAACATGAGAAGGCTGACTGATTATGAAATAGTTGCACTTACTAAGGAGTGCAGTTTTAAAATCTAACACAAGTCACCCACTTAGCTGAAATATTTGGGTAGCTTCATAATGTAGATTACTATAGGTCAAATCATTAATGCACGGGGGTAGTATGATCTTGGAGTTATCATTATATCACCCCCGAGGCTATCCCCTTGACGTAAACACGTGACCTAGGATCACGAGTGACCCCAAGCTAACCCTGAGCTGGCATATCATAAGCAAACTAAACAAAGCTATGGAAAGATAAACTAATGCGGAAGCTAAATCATAAGATAACTAAACTGATGGGGAATACCTAATACTATATGAATATAAAGAAAACTATGAGTTTAATAACAACTAAAAATCAAACTCAAAACTAAAACTGAATCTAACTATGTCTGAATAAATGACTCTAACTGATTAGAGATGATGGGACATGCCCCACCTAACTCTAGCAAACCTGAAACTGAAAGACCAAAGGTAAAATAAAACATGTTTGTCTTTCTCGAAGAATGAGGACTCACCACTGATAATGCTGAAATGGAGATCGGGAATCGATCTAAGCGTGATCTAAATGCCGAGGACCTGAACCTACATCACAAGAAGATGTAACACAGAGTATGCATCAGTACTTGAAACGTACTGAGCATGCAGGATATGATAAAGCTGAACAATATATACATAACTGAAATAAAGCATACTGAACAATGATATAATCTGAACATAATGGAAATACTGAAATGAACTAAACTAAATGCTATGACCAAGTACATAACACGCTGAAACTGAATACTGAACTGTAACTGGGAACCTAGTCAAATGAACTAGAATCTGACTATGGAAGCTACTAAAAACCGACATATAACCACATGAGCTAAATGTGGAGTCCAATGTATACGCCCCATCGAGAGGACCCAATATACATTCCCAATGGTATATAGGCATGACTGGCATGATCACTAAATATGATGCCCACAGAGGGGACTTACAAACCTACAGGGGCACGTAGTTCTGGGCCTATGAGGGTGACTAACCCTACTCCAACTCGGTGTTAAGCCTACTCTTAACTGAATATATATACAATACCACATAACCGAAACATAATGAATAACTCACTGTTCTGACATGCTAACTGAAGATGCAACATTAATGTACTGATAATGAAACATTTGGAAACTGAGGCATGTATATCTTTTTATCTCTCTTAGCTAGTGTAATTCATGAACTAAACGAATCTACACAACTAGGGTTTTGAATTTCATGCAAGGAACTAGGCAACAATGTTACAACAACATGAAAATGTGATTAGGAATGTTCTAACAACTAAATCACAACAATTTCGAACATTCAAGAATCCCTAGGTCTAGATAATATGAAGAGGGACCTAGTAGATAAAAGGAATCCACTAGTGAAATCCTACATACCTGGTAATGAATTCCACAAAGAAATCTTTTGATTTTGGGGCTGAAACTGATGAAAACATGTTGTGTTCTTGGAGAGGGGTTTGGTGGACTCTTTCTCCTTTTTCACTCTGAGTTTGCTAAATTTTGGTGAATGAATCGCTTAGAGCAGATTCTAATTAAGTTACTAGGCATAAACTTACCAAAACTACGTAGTTTAGGGGTTAAACGACGTAGTTTAGGTGTCCAACATATAGGGAAAAGACCAAACGACCCCTGACTTAAAAGTTGTCAGGGAGACTAACGGGCATGACCGTCGAACCGTGGCCGGACCGACGGTCCATTCTGGTCTACCGTCGTTCGGCGTCTAGAAGTTGGAATCTGGGGGTCTCGACCACGGCCTGGACTATGGATCATGGTCCCACCTACGGTCCGTGGATCTTGCCGTTAGTCGACCCTTGCGAATTTTTCCTGGGGTTCTAGGATGGGGTTGCAGGTGGCCAACCACAGACTGTCACAACCCGGGAGCACCCCCAAGTCGTAACAAGGCGTACTCGACCCCGAAGGGGTCTTATACAAGCCACATAGTCATTCATTGCATTCAATAATGAAAATAGTGCGGAATAATAAAAAAAAACTTATTTACATCCACACATTT
>JAJOOF010019279.1:0-19908 GCA_029582545.1 Solanum lignicaule
AAAATGGAAGAATTTGGTCTAGAAGGGTTTTATAATTGCTAGGAAAGGCATATAATAAAAGGGGCTCAACTTAGGAAAAGAAATAAGGACCCACTTAAAAGTTTCCACTAAACCCGTCTAAGCTCGTCCTTGCTGACAGTGCTTCACTAATTTGGTCATAACTTTTTACTTCGAGATCGGAAAAGGGAAAACTCGGTGGCGTTGGAAAAAGGACTCAGATACCTTTAATTGGATAGGTAATGGTCCACCTAATTCATTTTGAGCTGAAAGATATCATCATTTGAAGTTGACCCTAAAAGTCGTAACTTTACAAATCTGCCCCTTGCTCGTCTGTTCCAGTGGGATTACTCAAAGGCTGGTCAACTGGGCAGTCCACTAGGCTAACTCGCTAGCCTAGTCCCTTGCTTGCACCCTAGGATGCTACCTAGTTCCATTTAAGTTCTAAAACAGCATAAACATCAACCTAAGCTCCCACTAACCCAAATGTCAAGGCTCAAGTTCATTCTACCATTTTCCGAGTCGTTTCATCTTTAGTCCTCAATTTACGGACCTGCCGATCTAAAATGGCAACTGCAGTGTCCTCGTAGGACAACTCCTCTGTGATTTGAACATCCTCAACTGGGACAACCCGAGAAGGGTCTCCTACGCATTTCCGTAGCATCGATACATGGAAAATTGGATGAACAGATTTTTGCCCCGAAGGAAATTCTAACTCATAAGCAACTCGTCTTACCCTCCGAAGAATCTGGTATGACCCAATGATTCTTGGACTAAGTTTTCTTTTTTTGCCAAATCGCATAACACCCTTCATAGGCGAAACTTTTAAGAATACCCAGTCGTCGATACAAAACTCTAAGTCCCTTCATCGCACATCTGAGTATGACTTCTGTCGGCTTTGAGCTATTAGCAGACTCTCCCGAATGAGCTTAACTTAATCTACTGTCTACTGGACTGAGTCGGGTCCAATCAACCCTGACTCACCTACCTCGAACCATCCAATGGGGGATCTACATTTTCTCCCATACAAAGCCTCATAAGGTGTCATCCCGATGCTGGAATGATAACTATTATTGTATGCGAACTCAATAAGAGGCAAGTGGTCATCCCAACTTTCCTTGAAGTCCAGCGCGTATGCCTGTAACATATCTTCGAGTGTCAAAATTGTGCACTCAGCCTGAACATCTGTCTGAGGGTGAAAGGCGGTACTAAGATTAACCTGTGTCCCTAATCCTTTCTGGAAGGACTTCCAGAAATTGGCGGTAAATTGTGCTCCTCTATCAGAGATAATAGATACTGGGACACCGTGTAGCCTAACAATCTCTCTAATATAGACCCCTGCATAGTCTTCGGCCGAAAAAGTAGCCCTAACTGGTAAAAAGTGGGCTGATTTTGTTAGTCTATCAACAATTACCCAAATAGAGTCAAACTTGTGATGCGATCGAGGTAACCCTGTAATAAAATCCATATTAATTGCTTCCCACTTCCACAAAGGAATGGCCATCTACTGAACTAGATCGACGGACTTTTGGTGCTCAGCCTTAACCTGTTGGTAGTTAGGACAATGCGCCACAAACTCAGCAACGTCCTTCTTCATCCCATGCCACCAATAAATCTCCTTAATATCATGGTACATCTTCGTCGAACCAGGGTGAATAGAATAACGGGAATGATATACCTCTTCCATAATTCGATGTGGAAGCCCTGTTATATTCGGAACACATAATCGACCGCTACATCTGAGGACTCCATCTCCTTCTATATCAAATGCTAAAGATTGTTGATCCTGAGCCTTGGTTCTAAGCTTCTCTAAGCTAGGATCCTCTTGTTGTCGTGATTTTACTTCTACAACTAGAGATGATACGGTTGTATCCTGAATTGTGACCCCACTATCGTCTGCCTCTAACAATCTGACTCCTAAGCTAGCTAACTGATGAAGATCTTGCACTAGCTCCTGCTTCTCAACACCTAAGTGGGATAAACTACCCATAGATTTTTGACTGAGGGCATCGGCTACCACATTCGCCCTTCCTGGATGATATAAAATATTCACGTCGTAGTCTTTCTGTAACTCAAGCCATCGACGCTGTCGCAAATTTAACTCCTTCTGTCTAAATATATATTGAAGGCTCTTATGATCTGTGAAAATGTCAACATGAACGCCATACAAATAGTGTCTCCGGATCTTTAACACATGCACAACTGCAGCCAACTCTAAATCGTGGGTCGGATAGTTCTTCTCATGCTTCCTCAACTGCCTTGAAGCATAAGCGATAACCTTACCATGTTGCATTAGAACACATCTCAACCTAACACCAGAAGCATCACAATACACCGCATAGCCTTCTGAACCGTCTGGTAATGCAAGAACTGGTGCTGATGTCAACCTATCCTTCAACTCCTGGAAACTATGCTCGCAAGCCTCCGTCCACTGGAACTTAGCTGCTTTTTGAGTCATCTTCGTTAATGGGGCAGAACTTGAAGAAAACCTCTCTACAAACCTTATGTAGTACCCAGTTAACCCTAAGAAACTACGGACCTCAGTCGGAGTCATGAGTCTGGGCCAAGTCTTTACGGTCTCAATCTTTTGTGTATCAACCGCAATGCCTGCATCTGATACAATATGGCCTAAGAAAGCTACAGAGTCAAACCAGAACTCAAACTTAGAAAACTTTGCATAAAGTTCTCGGTCTCGAAGAACCTGAAGGACTGCTCCCAGATTATTTGCATGCTCATCTTTTGAACGTGAATACACCAAAATATCATCAATAAATACAATCACAAACAAGTCTAGATACGGCCTGAATATACTATACATCAGGTCCATGAACACTGCAGGGGAATTAGTTAATCCAAAAGACATTACCAAGAACTCAAAGTGTCCATATCTAGTTCTAAAAGCTGTCTTTGGAATGTCTTTCTCCCGAACTCGTATCTGGTGGTACCATGATCTTAAATCAATCTTTGAGAAACACTTAGCACCTTGTAGTTGATCAAACAAGTCATCTATCCTCGGAAGGGGATACTTATTCTTTATAGTTGCCTTATTTCGTTGTCGGTAATCGATACACATTCTTAGTGAGCCATCTTTCTACCTTATGAACAACACTGGTGCACCCCATGGTGAAGCACTAGGCCTAATAAAGCCTTTATCCAGCAAGTCTTTCAGTTGATCCTTCAACTCTTTTAGCTCAGCAGGAGCCATTCTATAAGGTGGGATAGATATGGGTTGTGTACTTGGTAGCATAACAATAGCAAAATCAATTTCCTGTTCTGGAGGGATACCATGGATTTCATCTGGAAATACATCTAGAAACTCATTAACTACCGGAATAGACTGAAGAGTCAGTGGTTCTGCATCTATATCATGAACGTGACCAAGATGATAAATACAACCCTTGGTAATCATCCTCCTTGCCTTAAGATAGGAAATAAACCTACCTTTCGGCATTGCTGTATCGCCTTTTCATTCCCAAACTTCCTCTCCTGGAAAGTGGAATCTAACAATCTTTGTCCGGCACTCAACATTAGCATAACAAGACGCTAACCAGTCCATACCCATAATGACGTCGAAATCGAGCATCTCTAACTCTACCAGATCTACAGAGGTCTGACGGACGATAATTTCTACCCTGCAACCTCGATAGACCCTCTTGGCAACAATAGACCCACCAACTGGTGTAGATAGAATAAAGGGTCTATCTAATGAATCTGCTATTATACATAACCTCCCCGCTATAAATGGAGTAACATAAGACAAAGTAGATCCAGGATCTATGAAATCATAAACACAATGGGAGAAAACAATCAATGTACCTGTCACAACATCTGGTGATGACTTTGAGTCCTGTCGGCCGGTTAATGAATATGTACGATTCTGTCCACTACCAGAACTAGATGCTCCCTCTCTGCCTCCGCCTCTACCTCTATGTGCTGAAGTGTACGATCCACGCCCTGTAGACTCTGCTGATGAGGAGGAACCTACTGCTGACCTAGTCGACTGACCTATGGTAGGGCAGTTTCTCAACCCAGGCCCTTCCTGTCCACAAGAATAACAACCTGTGGAACCCTGTCTGCACCTCCCGAAATGCATCCTACCCAAGTAGCGCAACGCGGGGGGCTATCCTAGCATAGCCTGAACTCCTCTGTTGTTGCGAGCATGATGCTCGTGAACCCTCACCTAGGACTGACTGTTCCTGACGATCAAATCTACTACCCTGGAACTGCTGTGGTGGAGGTCTAGGTGGCCTAATAGAATATCGGGGTCGGGACCACCCTGAAAATCTCCATGCAAACTAGTGGGCCTATCTCTCTTCTGTCTCTCTCTCTCGACCCTCTCACTCGTATACTGTAGATGTCGGCGATCCTCCATGCCCTGTTCAAAGGCCTAAATCCGCGAGATATCCATATTATCATTTAGCGCAGCGGTAGAACAAGCCTTTATATAGTCTGAGTTAAGCCCTCCCACAAATCTACGTACCCTGTCATGCATTGTATCAACAAATCCTGGTTCATATCTAGCCAATGAATCAAATCTCAGCCCATACTCTCGAACACTCATGCCACCTTGTCGAAGGTTCAGAAACTGGTCCACCCGGCCATCCCTAATCTCTCGAGGCAAATAGTGATCTATGAAAGCTTCTGTAAAGCTATCCCAAGTGGGTAGAGATGTATCTTCTCCCCTAGATCTCTCCTAACTTTCATACCACAATACTGCAACATCACGCAATCGAAATGCTGTTAACTCAACTGACTCAATCGAGGCATGCATGACTCTGAAGATCCTATGAAGCTGATCAACAAAGTGCTGAGGGACTTCTCTGCGATTTGTCCCTGTAAACTGTGGAGGATTCAAGGTAAGAAATTCACGAACTCTCGAACTTTCGGGCCCTTCAGAAGGTCCAGCAACATCTGGCGCAACTGGTTGGCACTGTGTAGCTACTAATTGTGCTAACATATATACTGCACTCTTGAAATCCTGATCAGATGGAATAGGAGGAACTAGAGATGGTACTGCTGGTGTATCCGGAAGTCCTGTAGCCCTCGGAGGTTCCTGAAGTTGTGGAGAAGCTATAGGGGGCTGAGAAGATGTCTCCCCATGGGTCTCACAATGGGCTACCTCCACATGTGGTACCTTGTCGGTACCCTCGCTTGCAGTTGTATCTAGCCCCTGCCTAGTTGTGATCTGTCTAGTATCAGTCATCTTTATCTGCATACAAGTATCAATTATAAGCCAGAAACTTCAACCCTTAAGACACTGCTCTATAGCACGAGGTGAGAAAAAGAAAGATAGTCATTCTAACATGCCCGGTAGCTTCTTGCTTATCGAATGTGGTGCACAACACATTTATAAACAAAACTCTACTAAACATGGCTTGCAGATTCCCTAGGATACGACGTTGCTCTGATACCACATTTGTCACACCCCAGATTCAAGGGCGCAACTGGCTCCTAATGCCAAAACTCAGGCTCGAGCCGACCCTGATGAACCATTTGCTACTACCGAATGGTAGCCACAAACAGTCAAGAAAACAAACAAGTATATCTCGGCTTAAAATTAAGCACTCGGCCGGCAAGGCCCCTGGAAACAGATCCATAAAAAAAAACAGCTACTCCCAAGAGTTCATATAAAGTAATAGCAAACTAGCACAGAAGTCCTGATTGGGCCGTCGAGGCCACCATGATCTCTATACCGAAACTGAAAGCAGGTATATCAAGACAATACATCATACAACTAAAAAGCTTCAGCAAACCAACAAACTAGGCCAGCATGGCCATAATGTAGCTATAAACCCCACACACTAGTCTGGAAGCCTCTAAAAGTAGTAAAAATTAGCGGGACAGGGCCCCAGCCTACCCATAAAGATATATACAACAAAAGGTAACAAACCTCCCAACTCTGGCAGCTCCGGAGGAAAGGGGCTAGCCAACCGGATAAAAGTCAATCATTCTCCTGAGGAGGTCTACGCAGTCGTCTGTCAGGACCTGGATGCATTAATGCAGCGCCCCCAAGGCAATGGGGCGTTAATACAAAATAATGTACAGAGTATGTAAGGCAATAGACTACGATGAGGTATCCTGATATACTGGAATAATCTGATAAATAAATCAAGGATAAAATAAGTGTACTGACCTGCTCCTAAATCTAAACTTAGCAAAAATAATAAAACAACAGCCTAATCAAGCCCCCATAAGCTCGGCAGGTACAAACAACACACAAGACCCCCTACTCAGGCACTCATAAGCCCGGAAGGTGCCAATCAGCCTATATACCCCTATAAGTAGTCCCATAGCCCCGTAGGCAGTCACATATCCCTCTTAGGCATTAATATAGCCTCGTAGGCAGCTCATAGCTCTCTTAGGCATTAACGTAGCTTATAGACAACTCATAGCCCTCTTAGGAAACAACATGACCCTGTAGGAAGCTCGAAGCCTTCTTAGGCGTCAATATAGCCTTGTAGACAACTCATAGCCCTTCTAGGCACAATATAGCCCCGTAGGCAACTCATAGCCCTGTTAGGCATCCATATAGCCCTATAGGCAGAACATAGCCCTTCTAGGTATAGATCACATTCCTGCAGCTAACCACAATAGCCCCAACGGCAATAATAACAATCCAACCGCTAAAAGCAAGCAATTTAGTTATATGCAACTTATACAAATAGCCTCTAAGTCGTGTCCAACATAGGGACGCTACTAACTGAATAAGAATCCCGACAAGGGAGAATTATATCAACTCGAGCAGCCAACAATCAACAATCACGACTACAAGTATATCAAGGATAACGACCCAAATACATTGCTTCTAAGCTTTAAGGAAACATGCCGTAAGTAGGGAATAGCCTTAACATACCTTTTTCGCTAAATTCACGTGGCCTAACGACTTTTACTCATAACTCCGTCGATACTACAACAAGGTAGGACCATAATCAACACAAAAATAAAAGATACCATGACAATATGATAGAAGATACGTATTTCCATCGCAAATTGTTGTTTGCTGCTTATAAAAGCTAAAGTCGATGAAAGAAGGGTCTTACCTCGATCTTAAGGTCGAAATACGCTTCAAAACCTTCAAATATATCCAAACCCTTGTTGTCCCAACCCTAAAGTGTGATATGCTACGAAATCGATAAAACAAATTATACCACAATGATGAGCCCAACGCGTAGAACAACTTTCGTCAAGGACTTAAGTCGAGAAAACATGTACCTTAGTTGATCCTAGAAATGGGTTTCTCTATTTCTCAGGTTCTTAGCTTAAAAATGAAGAAGAAGGTCGAAGAAAAAAATATATGTAGCATTCCACCGACCTAGGGACCCACCTCACGTGCCTGCTTGCGCAGTTCCACGAAAACGCAAATATCTCTCTATTCTGAAGTCGTATGAACAAACGGTTTGATGCGTTGGAAACTAGACTCATAGACCTTCGATTCGATAGGTTGTGGGGATCATAAATCTTAATATATTGGGAGAAAATCTCCAAGATATTTGACCCAAATTTCAGAGAAATCTTGAAAAGGAACTTACGATAACTTCCGCCAACTTTTATTTCGCCACTTACTTAACTTCAAAACTTGAGATACAACCCTTGAACACTTAAAATAGACATACCACATCATTTTTAATTTATTACTCACTCTCTTTGTCTTTCCATGAAGATACGAGTTAATTTAGACTTTTTGAAAAGTCGGGGTGTTACAGTCTAGTACATCAATTGTCTAAGAAATAGTAAAGGCATAAAGTAAAGATAGACAAAGTTGGGTCAAGTCTCCAAACATGAGGAGCTAACCACAACTTTGAGTCACAAGTACTCTGCAGGACCAGAGTCAACAAATATCACTAGTATCAAGATATGCATCTGAAAAGATGTAATAAGAATTGTATGACTAGAAAATCACGTGTATTAAAGAGATATTATAGATCGACTAAGCAAAAGTACTATATCACATGCAAAATATTAATAGACTTGCACTCTGAAAAGTGCCAGCAATTCAATCAATACAACAATAATAGGTAATACCACAAGTAATAAGTATGAAATTCAATTACAAATGATCCTACCAGTGTACACCTAACATCCACAGTTGATGTGTTGTGAATTGAGATCTATGGGAAACTCGCAAGGTCCATGTAACCATCCAACAATGGCCTCAGACTCATCCATCCATGACCTCAGACTCACAACCGAATAGGACCTAGAGATCACATTGCTGAAAAATACCTCAATACCACATCATATCAAGTACCCAAAATCAACTTGAGGTTTTCATAGAACCAGCCTATGACCCATTAAAATGAATATGCTTGCATGATCAGAGAAATGACATAAGGTACATATGCATCAAATATATTAATGAATGTTTTTCCCATCATATAATATCCTCAAAGAGTAACATTACCTTTGAACTCATGCCAGTAAACCAGTGCTTCCTCTATCAATCAAATTACCTTCCATATGATGCCCAACATGACAAAATAACTCTTCATATACAATATGATGCTTGGAATTATGTACAACACATCAATGAATATGATTTCCAAGTCAAAATCCATTTATCGGCTAAAGTCCCAGTTTCGATATCAACTCATCAAATAATCTCATTAAATACTTCAATCCAACATTTAACCCAAATACCCAATTCATAACATACTTTACACAATAAGTTACAACCCAAGTCTGAGAGGAGTAATTAGCCATAAATTATCTCGAAGCCGAACCACAAATTATGAACCATCCTAATCTGTTAAAAACATGATATTCACTATTATGGTCTTCATAATTTTCAAATGCAATGTCGTTGGTTGAGAATTGAGTAAGATTTTCAAATATTGGATCGTAAAATCATTGATTCAAGTCACTAGGTCATAATGGCAAAATTAAATTGTAACACAAAACTAAAACATCGCAATCATTAATTCCTATCTAGGAATTTTAACCGAAAATATATTTATGAGAATTTATTTATCAAGCACATCAATTACTATTTTATGCTTCAACTCTTCTATTGAAATTCAGAACTACTTATTTATAAAAACAAGTTTCAAAACATTTAAAGTGTCTTTTAACATCACCTACTTTGGATCAGTTAAGCCAAATATGCTCTAAAACATCGAAAGGATCTATTATAGACAACTTACATTGACGTAAGTACAAATTAAAATTGATTCTACGTCTTCAAAAATTGTTTCAATCCATATTCCAAATCTCTCAAAATCAAATTTAGAACAATATAATGGCATTGCTAGTTCACAGGTGCTTAAGAAGGCCAAAAGAGAGTCGTGGACGCGAGCCAACTTTGCAAGCTCAAAATTGTTTTCGCTTTTGGGCTTTGTTAGTGTGACACTTATTTCTACAAGCGTAATGGCACCAAATGAGAAAAACTCAACAAATTCCAAAACAACTTATTTTCGGAATGACCCTCGAAATCTCCCAAATCAACATTCGGTGGCATCTTGATCAAAACCATGGTCAACTCTAAGCTTATGAAACTCAAAATATCCAACTAAAGGTCCAAAAACCCTCAAAAGCATTGGAAAATGTGCCAAACTTTCAATTAGGCCATAAATCATCTGTCATACCTAGTAGAATCACTAAAACCCAAATTCAGCCTCATCAACCTCAAATATTAAATTTGGTCAAACTTTTCAAGATTTCAACTTTCAAAACTGAAATACTTTCTTGAAATGTATCTGATTACTTCTGAAATTGTATCGTTCATCCATGCAAGTCATAATTTGTTAATCACATTTATTAAGTGGGACAAATAGGTGTGAAAAAAAAGAAGCAAAAATCACAAAACAACCTTGAAAATTATTGCATAAACTTATTTATGATCGAGGGATCAAAAATACTATCAATATACAGTAGAAAATGAAAAACTAAAACTATGGATTTGAACAAAATTTTCAAACACTCAACTTAGTGGAGGACATTAAATGTGCAATTAGAATATTATAAAAGAAAGCCTAAATTTCTTTAGTGAGCAAGATTACTATAGTCTATTGATTATTGAATCACATGATATATAGTTAATTACGTTTATATGCATCAGTTTTCTTAATCATCATGGGACTTATTGAGTGGTAGTGAATATTTAACTAATTAATACTCGCCCCATTTCAAAAAGAATAATATAGTTTGACTTGAAATGAAGTATAATAAAATAAAGAAAAAATTTCAATCTTGTGTGGTTTAAAATTAAAGTTATGTCAAATCTACCAAAATACCCTTAAATCTTGTGGTCTTAAACATGCCACATATAAAATTGAAATTAAAGAATTACCAACAAAAAGAAAGGAATTATTCTTTTTGAATAGACTAAAAAGGAAAATAAATCATTCTTTTTTAAACAATTTTTTCACTGGTCAATTTTAATGCAATCTAATGATTAACAAGACTGAAGCATAGGGAACAAAATAGAAGGAAACCTACTATATTTCCCCACGTCTTAATAATGCAAATGGAGATAATATATAAAATATCAATTAATGGTTTTATGTTAGTATTAAGCTTGTACAAGAAATGTTATTTGTTACCTTTCCTCTCTTTTTGGAGAATGAACCATTCTTTCGCTATTATACTTTAATATAACGACTGAAAATCTATGATTTATTTACGAAAAATATAATATCATATTGTCCTAAAAAAACATAACAAATTATAGGTAAGTGATAAGTATAAAATGCGTGCTTGAAAAAGTATAGAGATCAAGGAGTTAGAGATGACAATGGGTGAGGTGGAAGTTGGAAGGAGACAGATTGAATTTTTTAAATGTTAGTGTGGTGCATAAAAACAAATAATTGTTTACTACTAATGCTTATTTCTCTAACTGAATATATTTTTAATTACTTTCGAGCTTCTTATTCATTATTTTCGAAAACTAGGGTAAATATCCCAAACTTAACATGTTCGAATAGACTGAAACTTTTGAAATTCAAATGATAAACTTCAAATACTCCTTATGTTTTAAAATAATGGAGTTTTTATCCTTTTTTTATTTAATTTCAAAATAAGTGATATTTTATAAAATCTAGCTAAAAATACCATTTATTATGAAATGAAGGAAGTAATTTGTTACCATATTAGAAACAAATATTTGACTTTTAATATGTTAAAACTTTTTAAAAATAATTTTAAAAAAGTTTTGGATTATATTCGTTATTCATTATATAGCACTAAATTGCTCTTAACATAAATTAAGTTTCGGATTAAATTCTTTCTCCTTTCACCTTTTATATCCAGTTGCATTTTATGGTTAAACAAATTCTCGAATGCACGTGCATCCTCATGCCACCAGGTGGGCCAGCCTCTGTTTGCTAACCATATTGTCTGAGCATTTAATGGTAATTGAATCCCTCAAGCTAGCTTCTTTTTTGTATGTGTGAGTCTTTAAGCTTGTAAGAGAAGTAATCCGCAAATTGTGAGAGATACCAGGAAGAGCAGTGAAAATATCTTCATTTAAAAATAGGAAAAAGTACATAAAAATATAATTTAAGATATTATAATCTCTAAAATTGCCTACCATTTAAAAAAATTACATAAATCCGCTCTCCGAAAAATCCCTATGCCCTTTCGGATACATCCTCATACCCTCAAATACATCCTATCCACTCAAGGATACATCCCTATCCCCTCTCGAATACATCCCTCCCATTTATTTATGTACCATTTGCAATGTATCGGACAACCAAAGAATGTATTTGAGAGCAATGAAAAATCTGGGATTTTTGTAACTAGGAAAACTTCTGGGATATGATGTATTAGTTGTTTAAGATAAGGGAAGCTGAAGATATGAAACATATTAAACCACGTGTGGTACAATCAACATGTACAACTGTTAACTATAATAGAGTTAGAGTCACACACAGACTGGGCTACTAAAGTCGACTAGCTAGGTTACTATGTCTCGTGTTAGTTGAAGTCGACTAGGATTAGTTATAAATGTCACGCCCCGAGCCTACACCCTGGACGGGACTGGCACTCGAGAACCATTGTTGGCCCCAAGCCAACCCTTGGCTTGGCTAACTACTCAACGGAAGACTTAAACACAAGGAAATAGTCTCAAATGATGAACTCATGAAATAAACTTAGAATGTTTTAAAGGAACATTCAACTAGCCAATATGGCAAATCAAGTCACAAAATATAAGCCAATAACAAGGTAAAGACAAATGAACTAGCTAACTATGTATCTATGAAGCCTCTAATAACTTAGATGGATGTCGGAACAAGATCCACGACATCCTAATGAACTAAATATTGAAAGCAATAAAAGGGATCCTCCGAAAGCAATGAGCCTCACCAATAACTTTGAATGCTCAACTGGATCAACGAAGCACTGGATGTTGATCCTGGTTACCTGTATTTGCATCATAAAAAGATGCAGGCCAAATGGCATCAGTACATTGAATGTACGAGCATGCGAGGGGAATACTTAACAAGACATAAGCTTGAAAGAAAACTAAAAGAACAAACCTGATCTCAACTCAACTCAACTCAACTGATCTCATTTCAATATAAAGCAGTATAAATAAGTGCAATATAAATAAAAGCTTTTTAAAACATAATGATAACTTTGTGAATTTAGAAATACCATAATAACACTGTATGTATGCGAAGATACAATATAAACTCTATTTGTATATGAAAATACAAATAATCTATGTATATAAGAATACAAAATACTTATGTGGGAGTTTCTCTAACTGAAAATCATCACGTAAGAGCTATTGTGATGATACAATGTTTTGTCTCACGATGCCAGGGCCATCCTATATCTTGTCAAGGTATAGAACCTGACTACTAAGTGGATCCACTAGTCTATACTAAAAAGCACTACAGAATCATCTAAAAAGTATGACCCTTTTCTACCCATGGTGGCTACATGGTTTATGGGGGCTGGGAGTTGTTTGAACTCTCCCCCATATCAGTGCTCAATACTACTCCCAAAATATAATACTAGCTCTTATGTTTAAAAATGTAAATTCTTTCTGTGGTTTGAGATAATTGCTTAAAACTTAGCTCAAAGGCTTCTTTTGGAAATCAAAGCTTCCTCTTTTGCTTAATTGTAAAAGCATTTACTCTTTACTGAAAACTAGCTCAAAGGTTCTTTTCGGAAACTGAAATTTCCTTTCTTGTTTAAATGTAAAAACATTTTACTCCTTGGAAATACATAGTCCCAATATACTCTTTTGAAGAAATGAACTTCAATCTTTACTCTTTACTCAACTAAAAGCTCTAGTCTTAAAACAAAGTTAAAACATTTGTAAAAGACTTTTGAAAAACTCTATGAACTTCTCTTGACTTGACTCTTAACTTCTCTTGACTTGACTCTTAACTTCTCTTTACTTGACTCTTAACTTTCCTTGAATTGAATTATAGATTCAAGAATTGTGATTAGTGATAGGAAAGATTTCATGATGTTTAGGAGTGTTTTTAGATAGTTAAACATGAGAAAAGATCAAGAAATCACTGTCTGGAAGCAAGTCCGCGACGCGGAGATGCATTTAAATATTTGGTCGCGAAATAAATTTTGAGGCAGAACGGTCCGTGACCACTCCGCGACACGGAGAACATTTTTCAAATCCTGAGGAACAGGTCCACGACGCGGATCTGATACCCAGATTTGCCTGACTTGTTCCTTCTTCGTTTTCTAACCCCAATTCACCTAAATTTGATTCTTTTTCTCAATTCCTCTTTAGATTTAGATACCCAACATATGTACACAAGAATCTAATCAAACACAACTCTAAAATCGACCTTAGACTCTCAAAAACTCCTCAATCTCATCCCAAATTCAAGAACGAAAGCAATTCAAGAACACAACTCAAGGACATCAAAGTCTCAATCTTTTAGGACGAAAATCATACTGAAATAAACATGTTTGGCGTGTGGGTGAACGAACCCAACGCTATGTGAAATCACATACCTCGTAGTATTGAATCCTTGGCGAAATCTACAACCAAAATCACAAGAACTTGACAAAGCTTGAACTTTTCTTCTCCTTTCCTCCTCTTTTCTTTTCTCTCAAAGCCCTAGCGTAATTCTCATTTGCGTAAACTAAACTAACTCAGTTTAGACCCCAAATAATTTACTAAAATCGGATTTAATTAATTGGGTAATGAAAAGACCAAAATACCCCTTTAAAATGTAGTTTTGACTTTCTTTATCTAGACAACCCGACTTCAAATGAGCATATCTCCCTCATACAAACTCGAAATTGCGTAAACTTGGCGGTGTTGGAAAGATAATTCAAAGAGCTTTCCTACTGTATCTTTTAGCAAACCTAACTCATCATGAGCTAGGAAATATGGTCATTTGAAGTTGACCCAAAACTCATACTTAACTTAATTTTGTCAAATTTTCATTCTTTCCAAAAATGACTCTTTCTAATTATAGCTCTTTCTAGTAGCGGGGTGTTACAATATCTCCCCCTTGGTAAAATTCGTCTTCGAATGAGATTACTTTTAGTAGGCTAAGGGTGTAACATTAAACATTCATCTCAAGCACCCAACAAGCAAATCTAACACATCAAGCATATAAGTTAAAGAGTACTAAGAAGAGAATTAGTACCTTAATTTGGGACTTCTCCGGATTCGAAGAGAAGTGGATATCTCTTCTTCATATCTTCCTCAACTTCCCAAGTAGCTTCCTCAACAAACTGGTTCCTCCAAAGACCTTTGACTGATGATACCTCTTTTGTTCTCAACTTGCGAACTTGGCAATCTAAAATCTGAATAGGAATCTCCTCATACGATAAGCTATCCTTGATTCCAATATCTTCAGTTGGTATGATCAATGAAGGATCGCCTATACACTTTTTCAACATGGAGATGTGGAACACCGAATGGACTGCTGCTAACTCTTGTGGTAGCTCTAACTCATAAGCTACATGGCCAATCCTCTTGGATATTGTAAGGACCAATATACTGGGGGACTAAGCTTCCCCTTCTTACCAAATCTCATAAAACCCTTCATGGGTGAAACTTTCAAGTAAACCCAATCATCTACTTCGAACTCTAATTCTCTTCTCCTAACATATGTATAGGATTTTTGACGACTTTGCGTTGTCTTCAACCTCTCTTGAATGACTTTCACCTTCTCTATAGCTAGATGAACTAAGTTTGGTCCTATCAACCCAGCTTCACCAACTTCAAACCATCCAATAGGAGATTTGCATCTTCTCCCATAAAGAGCTTCATAAGGAGCCATCTGGATGCTAGAGTGGTAACTATTGTTGTAAGCAAACTCAATGAGAGGTAGGTGATCATCCCAATTACCTTTGAAATCAATCACAGAAGACCTCAACATAACTTCTAAAGTCTGGATAGTGCGCTCTTCTTGACCATCTGTTTGATGATGAAAAACAGTACTTAAGTTCACCTTTGAACCCAAGCCTTTCTAGAATGACTTCCAAACCTATGCAGTAAATTACGCACCTCTATATGAAATAATGGAGACCGAAACTCCATGAAGTCTTACTACCTCTTGAATGTATAACTTGGCTAGTCCTTTATTCAATAGGTAGTCTTTACCGGCAAAAAGTGGGCTGATATTGTTATTCTATCAACAATCACCCAAATAGAATCATGTTGCCTGCGAGACCGTGGCAACCCAGTAATGAAGTCCATATTAATCATCTTCTAGTTCCATTCCGGAAGTTCTATATTCTGAGCCAGGCCTTTGGGGCTCTACTTTAATTTGTTCACAATTCAGGTACTTAGCAACAAACTCTGCAATGCCCTTCTTCATACTACTCCACCAATAAACTTTTCTCAAATCACGATACATCTTTGTGGAACCCGTATGGATAGAATATCTGAAGCTATGAGCTTCCTACATGATCGTCTCTTGGAGTTCATCCACCTTTGGTACACACAATCTTCCTTGATACCTCAATACACCATCTCCCCCTTGTTCAAAAGCCAATACTTTTTGCTTATGAACATTTGCCTTCATTCAAGCAAAATAGGGTCTTGGTCTTACTTCTCTTTCACTTGTGACACTAATGATGATTTAACCCCATTCATCACCACTACTCCTCCTTCGGTGGAATCCATTATTCAAATTCCTAATCGTGCAAGTCTATGCACATCTCTTGCTAGCTCTTTCTTATCTTCCTCAAAAGGGGTGGTACTACCCATAGACAACCTGCTCAAGGCATCAACAACATCATTAGCCTTACCTGAGTGATATAGAATACTCATATCATAATCCTTGAGTAACTCTAACCACCTCCTCTGTTTGAGATTAAGCTCTTTCTGACTAAACACATACTGAAGACTCTTTTGATCGGTAAACACATCCACATGAACACCCTAAAGATAATGCCACCATATTTTCAAAGTAAATACTACGACAGCCAACTCTAGATCATGGGTTGGGTAATTCCTTTCATGAGCTTTCAACTGCCTAAAGGCATAAGCTATAACTTTGCCATTTTGCATTAACACACAACCCAAACCAACTCTGGACGCATCACAATATACGACAAAACCTTGAGTACCTTCTGGTAAGGTCAACACTAGCAGTAGTCAACCTCTTTTTCAATTCCTAAAAGCTTTTCTCACAAGCTTCAGACCATTGAAACTTCACTGTTTTCTCAGTTAACTTGGTCAAAGGGGACGAAATAGATGAGAACCCCTCTACGAACCTTCTATAATAGCTAGCCAAACTCAAGAAACTCCTAATATCAGTTGGAGATGTGGGTCTAGGCCAATTATACATTGCCTCTATTCTCTGAGTGTCAACTTTAATTCCATCACCGGAAATAATATGGCCTAAGAATGCCACAGACTCAAGCCAAAACTCACACTTGGAGAACTTGGCATACAACTCTCTATCCTTTAGAGTTTGGAGAACTATTCTGAGATGGCTATCATGATCCTCCTCATTCCTCGAATAGATTAAAATGTCATCAATGAACACGATAACAAACATATCTAAATAAGGCTTGAATATTCCATTCATAAGGTCCATGAATGTTGCATGCGCATTAGTTAAATCGAACGACATGACCAAAAACTCAGAATGACCATAACGGGTTCTGAAAGTTGTCTTTTGAATATCACATTCCCTTACTCTTAACTTGGTAGCCAGATCTAAGGTCTATCTTAGAGAAACAAGTGGCACCCTGAAGTTGATCGAAAAGATCATCTATTCTCGGAAGAGGATACTTATTCTTGATGGTAATCTTGTTCAACTGACGGTAATCTATATACATCCTAAGGGAACCATCATTCTTCCTCACAAAAAAGATCGGAGCGCCCCAAGGTTAGACACTTGGTCGAATAAAACCTTTCTCTAGGAGATCTTTCAATTGCTCTTTTAACTCTTTTAACTCTGCTGGTGCCATCCTATATGGTGGAATAGTTATAGGACGAGTATCAGGAAGAATATCTATTCCGAAGTCTATTTCTCTCTTAGGAGAGACTCTGGGAAGATCATCTCGAAAGACTTCTGGAAACTCTTTTACTACTGAAACTAACTAAATAGGAGGTATCTCAACTCTAGAGTCATTAACTATGACTAAGTGATAGACACACCCCTTGGAAACTAACTTTCTTGCCTTAAGGTACGAAATAAAACGACCTTTAGGCACTGCTAAACTACTTTTCCACTCTAAGACTGGCTCATTTGGAAACTGGAACTTGACAACTCGAGCTCTACAATCAACTGAGGCATAACAGGCATGAAGCCAGTCCATATCAAGAATGACGTTAAAATCTACCATGTCTAACTCAAGTAAATCAGCCATAGTGTTCTTGTGATTGACGGAAACGGTACAATCACGATAAACTCTTTCTGCTAAAATAGATTCACCAACAGGTGTAGAAACACAGAAGGGCACACTAAGTTTCTCAGGAAGAATATCAAAATTCATTGCAATATATGGAGTTAGAAATGATAAACTCGCTCTTGGATCTAGCAAAGAATAAACATTAAAGTTAAATACTTGGATCATACCAGTGACAACATCTGGCGAATCCTCTTACTCTTGCCAACTAGTAATAGCATAAAGATGGTTTCCTCCTCCGCCTGCCCCTGAAGTAGGTCCTTTAGATGCAACTCTGTCTGGTGGAGCAACTGAAGAAGACTGGGCTCTATTGCCCCTATTGCATTACCCTGCTTGTTCTTTGGACACTCTCGCATAAAATGACCGTTCTGGCCACACTTGAAGCAATCATTGGAGCCATGACGACACATCCCTGAGTGGTTTCTACCACACTTAGCACACACATGAGGCTTACTACCCCTTGTGCCATACTGCCTTAAGAATAGGCAGGTTTAGCTCTGAAATTCTGACTATTGCACTGACCTTTGTTCTTTGGTGCAGGTGCACTTGCAAATGATGGAGCAAGTCCTTTTTGTTTCTGTTTGAAGGAAGACCACTTCACATTACTCTTTTGTTACCCGAACTCATTCCCTAATGTCTTAGCCCTCTTATTATTAAACTATTTTTTATCCCTAAGCCTGTCCTCCTCAACTTGTTGGACATGGATTATTTGCCTTTTTATGTCCATATCCCCTATCAGCATAGTTGCCTTGCCTTCATTGCTTGATAGGTGAGATAATCCATCAACAAATAAACTCATTCTGCTCCTCATGTCAGCAACCATCTCCGGAGCATAGCGAGAAAGTTGTGTGAACCTCAGACTATACTCATGAGCATTCAAATAATCCTGCTTAAGAGTGAGGAACTTTCGTACCTTAGCCTATCTCAGTTCTCGGGGAAAGAAGAGTCCCCAGAAGGCCTTCTCAAAACAAGCCCAACTCGCAAGTGGTGCTCCCTCAACTCGGTTCTTTTTCCATTGATCGAACTTGATCCTAGCGACACCCTTCATTTGGTATGCTGCTAGTTCCACCTTCCCAGTATCAGCTACATGCATAATTTCGAAAACTTTCTGAAGCTCTTCAAGAAAATTCTCAGTAACACTTGAACCAGTGAAGCTTGGAGGATTCATCCTTAAGAACTTGCGGATCCTCGAAGTATCAACCACTTCCTGATGATTCTCTCTATGTTGCACAGCTTGGTTGGTTACAACTTGGCTCAACTTTCGTATAACCTCACGAAACTCAACATTGGTGACCTCTCCTTGGGGTTGCACTTCTGGTGCATTAGGTACCCCTTGATCCTACGACTCAACATTCCTTCTAGCCGGATGACCTTTGACATCCCTTCATGGAGGCATGATCTGACAGACATGCGCAAGCACGAATTAGAAGAAACTTTTTAGAGATCAAACTTTAACACACGAAATGAGTATGAAAGAAGTGAGATAATTTTCTGAAGTGTTGTAGCCTCTTAATTATAAATGTGGCGCACTTCACACCGATAATAGAACTCTACAAACACGACTTCATAGACTCCCTAGGACTCTTGAACTCTGTGCTCTCATACCAAGTTTGTCACACCCAGAGCCTACACCCTGTGTGGGACTGACACTCAAGAACCATTGTTGGCCCCAAGCGAACCCTTGACCTGGCTAACTACTCAGCGGAAGACTTAAACACAAGGAAGTAGTCAGATGATGAACTCATGAAATAAACTTGGAATGCCTTAAAGGAACATTCAACTAGCCAAGATAGCAACTCAAGTCTCAAAACATAAGATAATAACAAGGTAAAGACAAATGAACTAACTAACTGTCTATCTATGAAGCCTCTAATAAATGAGATGGATGTCGGGACAAAACCCACAACATCCTAATGAACTAAATACTGAAAATAATAAAAAGGATCCTCCGTGAAACGACCCCAAAAATGCCCGAAAATGTGCTTCGGAAACACCTATAATTGTAATTTCCATATACCTCAAAATCCGTGCATGATTTCGGAAATTCGACTTCATATTCTTATTCAGGGGGTCAAATTGAGTGGGAAATGGGTCTAACCCAAATTTTAGAGCAAC
>JAJOOF010019280.1:0-28115 GCA_029582545.1 Solanum lignicaule
CCTACTCCTATGTTTTGAGACTTTAGCTTGCAATTGTATTTTGACTATGAGGGGAGCCGGTAGAATGTCATGGCCCCGTCCCATCTATGTATGTAGAGGTGTGCGTTGGACAAGTATTTTGTAAATGAGCTTGACTCTTGTTCTATGATGTCATTTTGAAATAAGCTTGACTCTTGTGATTGGTGAATACGTCGACATGGACCATATACAAGTAGTGTCTCCATATTTTCAAGGGAAATGCCACCGCCACTAGTTCAAGATCATGGGTCGGATAATTCTTCTCATGGATTTTGAGTTGCCTTGAAGCATAGGCAATCACCTTACCAGGTTGCATGAGCACACATCTCAACCCTACTCTTGAAGCATCACAATATACTACAAACCCATCAGTACCCTCCATTAAGGTCAACACCAGAGCGGAAGTACGCTTATCTTTCAACTCTTGAAAGCTTTTCTTACAGGCCTCCGACCATACAAAGTTGGACTTCTTTTGGGTCAAGGCCGTTAACAGAGAAGTAATACAAGAATGTCCCTCAACAAATATCCTATAATAGCTGGCCAAACCCAAAAATCTTTGAATATTAGTGGGGGTTAGAGATCTAGGCCAAACCCTATTGACATCCGTCTTCTTAGGATCAACCTCAATACCCATGCTTAATACGATATGACCAAGGAAGGCAACCCACCTTAGCCAAAACTCGCACTTACTAAACTTAGCATACAATTAGTGGTCATTTAGGACTTGCAATACAATCCTCAAATGATTCATATGTTCACCCTCACTCCTTGAGTAGATCAAAATATCGTCAATAAAAATGATCACAAATGAATCAAGATATTATCTAAACACCCTATTCATAAGGTCCATGAAAGCCGTCGGGGTGTTGGTTTAACCAAAAGACATTAATAGGAATTAATAGTGACCATATCTTGTTCGGAAGGCCATCTTGGGAATGTCAACCCGTCTCACCCTTAGTTGGTGATATCCCGAACGTAGGTCAATCTTCAAAAAGTAACTAGTTGCTTCGAGTTGGTCAAACAAATCATCAATTCTAGGAAGAGGATACTTATTATTTATAGTGACCTTGTTTAATTGGCGGTAGTTTATACACATTCTAAGGGACCCATCCTTCTTTCTTACGAACAATATCGGAGCACCCAATGGAGATATGTTTGGTTCAATAAAACCTTTGTCCCAACAAATCCTTGAGTTGATCCTTCAATTCTTTTAATTTGGCTTGAGCCATTCCATAGGGAGGAATGGATATGGGTTGTGTATCCAGCCAAAGATTAATGCCAAAGTCTATTTCCCATTTGGGAGGAATGTCGGGCAAGTTATCGGGAAAGACATTCGAAAATTCACTCACAAAGGGAATCGACTTTGAAGAAGGAGTCTCGAACTCGACATCCATAACCCTAGAAATGTGGTAAACACACCCCTTGGAAATCGTTTTCCTAGCATTTAGACATGAAATGAATTGACCTCTAGGGATAGAACTTCCCCCCTTCCACTCTAACATGGACTCATTTGGAAATTGAAAGTTTACTACCCGAGCTCTACAATCAATGGACGCATAGCAAGCATACAACCAATCCAAAATGACATCAATGTCTAACATGTTTAATTCTATCAAATCAACCAAAGTGACTTTATGAGACAAAGAAATAGGAAAACTCCTATAAACTCTTTTTGCTACCATCGAGTCACCAACTGGGGTAGAAACCGAAAAACGTTCTTCTAACACATTCGAACTTCATACCCACAAAAGGTGTAACAAAAGACAAAGTGGCACCGGGGTTTAACAATGCATAAACATCAATGGAAAAGACTTGTAACATACCGGTCACAACATCCGGGGAACCCTCTTGGTCACTCTGGGATTGGAGAGCATAGAGGCAATTCTTCTTGGGAGCTTCAGAATTTAAACCACTAGGAGGGACTTGCTTGCCCTCTCTTCCTTGAACCTTTAGCATGGGACAATCCCTCATCAAATGACCATTCTTCCCACAATTATAGCAACCATCTGTGCCAACAAGCCACTTCCCCTCATGTTTCTTGCCACACTTGGCACAATTGGGCCTTGCTACAAAAGAACCACAGCTATTTTCTCCTTGTGGCTTAGGGTTAGACAACTTATATTTGTTGACCCTTGGAGCACTACAGGAACCATTTTTTGGAAAAACTTCTGTTGAACATTGGTCTACCTTGACCCTCAAACGTACCCTTTGAAGAATTTCAATCATTGGTCCTTGCCTTCTTTACTTCCCTATTCACTTTCTTAAGCTTTTGTTACTCAATTTGTTCGGCATGTACCATAAGACGTGAAATATTCATACTTGGGATGATCATTGCCGAATGACATTCATTGACAACCAAATCGGATACCCCCATAACAAATTTATTCATCTTTTCCCTAGTGTCTGCCAACAAGGTTGGAGCATACTTAGACAATTGGGTGAAATTAAGGTCATACTCTTTCACACTCATACCTCCTTGTCGAAGGTTGATGAATTCTTGCATATTTCATTCCGTCAACTCTAAGGGAAAGAATCTATCAAGGAACACCGACTTGAACAATTCCCAATCTATCGGCTTCGCTCCTACGGGTCTCTCACCCTTCCATTGCTCATCCACATCGTTCAATTGGTAGGGGCTAGTTCCTCCTTCTCTTGGGAAGACACCCTCATAGCATCAACCACCTTAAGCACTTCATCTATAAAACCTTGTGGGTCCTCCTCCACTTTGGAGCCATAGAACATATGAGGATTCATTCTAGTGAAATCCCTTATCCTTGAAGCGGTTGTACTCAAATTGGGGTTCACTTGAGCTCTAGAATCCCTAGTGACTTGATATGTTAAAGCATGTGCCAATGTTTGGAGAGCCGACCTTATTTTAACATTTGTCATAGCCCCATCATCATTAGGATCTTGAGGGACTTGAGACTCTTAAGGACCTTGGGGACCTTGGCGAGGAACTCCCTCATTCACTATCTCCTCTTCCATCCTTCTTGCATTCACCCTTCCTGTATTCTTATCCTATATACACAAGAGAAGGGTTAGGAAAAGGACTTCATAGAGTTAGAACCCTAACGCACGACTAAAGAGTAATGAAAGAAGTGAAACTTTGGTGGATTTGGTGGAGTTAGACATGTTAGACTTTGATGTGATTTTGGGGTTTGGATTGGCTGCATGCATGCTATGCCTCTCTAGATTGTAGGACTAGGGTGGTTAAATTCTAATTTCCAAATGAGCCTATCTTAGAGTGGAAGGGGGGAAATTCTATGCCTAGAGGCCAAATTGTCTGTTGCCTTAAAGCTAGGAAGATGATCTCTGAAGGTTGTATTTACCATCTTGTTAGGGTGAGGGATGTTGAATATGAAACCCCTTATCTAGAGTTGGTTCCGGTAGTGAATGAGTTTCTGAAAGTCTTTCCCAATTATTTACCCGGTATTCCTCCTGAGTCCTTTTATCGAATATGCAACCTATATTCATTCATCATTATAGAATAGCTCCGGCCGAGTAGAAAGAGTTTAAAGAGAAACTAAGGGATTTATTGAATAAGGTCTTCATCCAACCGAGTATCTCTCCATGGGATGCTCCCGTATTGTTTGGTAGAAATAAGGAGGGGTCTCTTATAATTTGCGTAGATTATCGTCAATTAAATAAAGTGACCATCAAGAATAAATATCCTCTCACGAGGATTGATGATTTTTTTGACCAACTTCAAGGGGTCAGCTATTTCTCTAATATTGATCTTCGTTCGGGTTATCACCAATTATGGGTGAGAGGGGTTCATATTCCAAAGATGGCCTTTAGAACTCAGTAGGGTCACTATGAGTTCATGGTAATATCGTTTCGATTGACTAATGCTCCGGCGGTATTGATGGACTTGATTAATAGAGTATTTAGGAAATACGTAGACATATTTGTGATCATTTTTATTAATGATATTTTGATATATTCAAGGAGTGAGAATGCACATATAGACCATTTATGATTTGTGTTGCATGTTTTAAGGACCACAACATTTTCCAAAGTTTAGAAAGTGTGAATTTTGGCTAAGGTTTGATGAGTCCAAGATTTGGACTCATTTAGGGCTTTATTTTAATATATTTAGTGTCCTCAAATGCATATTTTGTGCCAATAACTGATGTAAATGCTTGAATTTCAGGTATTTGAATTGAGGAACAAAGCAAGGACACTATTGAGCAAAAGGAACAATGCAGCTGAAAGAACGAAGAAAAGAAAGCTTGAGGATCGCCTAATCCATTGGGCGAGTCGCCGAATGGCCATTGTCTAGCCTAATAATCCAGTGTGCCAAGCCCTGAAGGAGAAAATCAAGTCAGTGATAGAAAGGAGTAGTCGGCGACTAGCCGAAAGGTTCCACGATGTAGTACCATATCACCCAAAGTACAAAACCTGAAGATGTTGAAAGAAAAAGCAAAAAGGCGATTGAATTGACTAAAGGGTGGATCGGCGATCCAGACTTATTGTGCCAAATGGTCCTTCGTAGAACATTTTTGGGCGAATATAAATACAATTTTAAATTCTTAGTTTAGTATCTTACATTCAGTAGTTTTCATTATTATTCAATTTTCAAGTTGAGAACTTAGAACTGAGTTTTTGGGAGACATTTTTCCTTAGCCTTGATGATTTGAAGATTTCCATTTCTAAGAAATTGGAAGTGGGTATTGAAGATTCCTCATCGTATACCTTTGTAAAGACTATATCAATCCTACCAAGTTGATAGAAACAAAATTTGGTAACGATTTTAACCTTTTTATAATGTCTAGCTAAGACCCCAATTCTTGGGGTATGAGTATGTGATTATGTGTTGATATAAATGTTAGGTAGCGTTAATTTATAGTTTAATTGTTGTTTAAAGGTGTTTTCGTTCAGTAATTGTGGGTGAATTTAATGGGTTGTAGTTGAAAATACAATCTTAACTTCGTGTTTTTGGTTTGCGAGAGAGAGAGGTTTTAAAACTAAAATTACTAAATCGATGATCTGTGGGTATTGGGTTGTTATGGGTTAAGCTCGAGATAGTGAACCCTAAACCTTTTTCCGCACATTAAGCTCGAGAGAGTGAATGGACTAAAGCGAAGGTTGTGCTTAATTGTTGCTTATTGGTGATAGAGAGAAACCAATTTGATTCGGGGTAAATTGTTCGGCAGAAAGTTTATCCCTACTAAAGTCTAGCTTATTCACTGATTAGCAACTGTTTACTATTAATTGCAATTACCCGATTGCCTATCTTAGCCCATAATCCTATTACATCCCAATAATCCCGTCTCCATAGTTGTTATTTTAGTATTATTTGCTATTTAGTTGATAATTGAAACCAAACCCTCTCTGATATGTGACACTTGTGTCACCTATAATTTAAACCATGCTTTTATTCGTATATGCTTTTGGTTATGATTGACTAAAGCATATTCTTACTTGCCTATTGATTCTCAATTACTAACCACTCCCTTGGGACTTGACCCCAACTCGCTTAGTTGGGATATATTATTATTGAATGATCGCTGACACTTAGTATTGGATGAAGTGTCTTTGATAGCGTTACAACAAATCAAAATGGTGCCTATGCCGAGGAGTGATGTTAGTTGAGAATTCTTAGTTAAGTTGAATTTTGTTCTTGTTAGTTATAGTACTACTTACTTAATTGTTAGTTTTGTTTGTGTGTTGTTGTTTTGAGCAAAGACTTGGAGTATATTTCGTAGTAACGGTAACCCAATGGATCACCCTCCTTTAAGATTGATGATGTTTAGTGACAACATCTTAAATTTCAAGGTTGGACATTGAGTCAATGTATGAGTTGTAGCAAAGGTTTAAAATCCTATTGCAGCAATGCCCAACTCATGATATTCTAGATAAACTACTTCTGAAATGTTTCTACCGGGGTCTTACCCTAGAAAATAGAATAATGGCTGACCAACTCTCTTCGGGCTGCTTGATGCGACACTCCTATGAGACCGCATCCAAACTCCTTGATTGTGTGGCCAACACCAACAAGGAGAATGAGAAGGACCAGCACTTGGCCATATTATTGGGTCAGCTGGATGCCTTGGCCCAAAAGGTCAAGGACTTGGAGGTACTGTACATAAAGACGGACAGGAACATCCCCCCTCACGAGCGATCCCCCCTCATGAGCATCAAAAGATGAATAAGAAAGAGGGTGGGAAAATTAAAGAAGTCGTCTTACTGATTCTACACGAAGTCGAAGGACTCGACAGAGTGTTTGAGGAGATGAGGGAAAATGCCTTGATGCTGAACCAAATGACGACCTCGCATTCCATGCTTATTCAGCTACTAGGGTTCCAAATGGACCAAGTGTTGAATAACCTCTATCAAGAACCAAAAATGAAGGGGGAGGGGGGGTTCCTTACAAAAATGAGGCAAACCTCACTAATGGAACTTAAGTGGGGACTTGCATCGTGCAACGACGTTAACTAAGG
Organism: Solanum lignicaule; assembly: GCA_029582545.1. Taxonomy (NCBI): domain Eukaryota; kingdom Viridiplantae; phylum Streptophyta; class Magnoliopsida; order Solanales; family Solanaceae; genus Solanum; species Solanum lignicaule. The sequence goes on from JAJOOF010019280.1 coordinate 6,462, forward strand.
CTCTTTTTGGGAGGCAACCCAAGGTTTTATCGCTTTAGCTATTGTGTTGATATAATGGTGTGTTGATCGTGCAGGTAGAAGTGTGGAAAGTGTGTTAATAGTGCAGATTGGTGAGCTAAGGTCCAGTCGGTGAATCGCCGATGAGGTCGGCGACCTCGACCTAGACCGCCGTTGGACTCAAGACAACTTTAAAGTGGAGTCTGTAAAACTCGGCGAGCCTAGGAAATTATTGGTGAATCACCGACCAGGTCGGTGATCTCGATCTAGTCCGTCGTTTGGATCACCAGATTAACTAGAGGTCTTGTAAAACTCGGTGAGGTAAGTGACCACTCGGTGTGTCACCAAGTGGGTCGACAAGCACGACTAATGTCGCCGAATGGGCGAGAACTAGACGGTTTCATAAAAGACCAAAGGTTTAAACTTCCAACTTTTTCATTTTCCCTCACTTTTAATCTTCTGAAGCTCGCACCTATTTAGTATTTTCAATATTTTTGCATTCCTAAAGCCTTTTAGTCGTTGATTTGTGCTCGTAGTTGGATTACTTTGCCGCCTAGCATTTCATTCTTTATTATTTGGCATAAAAGGTTGGTTTTCCGAACCGCGAGTTTACTTTTAGCAATTTTGTACTCTTATGCAAATGATCTTATCTTGTTGTCGTGTGTTGGGCCTCTCTGATAGGATTCGAATGTTGGAATGCCTGTTTCAGCTTGATAATCTTGCCCGTATTGTATATATTATCGAATTCTCATAGTTTTGTGCCTTAAAATTGGTTAAATCTTGTGGGGTTGTGCTTGCATGTTGTTGGGTCTAGTCGGGTGAAGTCTAAGTAACCCGTAGTTGTGCCAAGTTACGTAATTAGCCCAAATATAAAGCGGGTGACATCATTCTTAAGGGCAAAAGATGTCAAATGGCCAAATTTGGCAAAACTGGTAGAAGTCTGAGTATCCCAGGGTAATGGTTTGTTATGGGTCTTATTTTAATTTGACTAGTGCATTCTTTGATTTTGTTTTCGGGTGTTTCGGGGTCGAATTCAAAAAGTTGTTTTGAAAGTAGGCACGTTGGGTCATTTGGCGAGCTGGGTCGAGCTCGCCGAACCATTCGACTTTTCGCCGAAGGTCCCCATCATGCCTTTAATTTCATGCTAAACTTGTGGTTTGACTCTGTAACTTTCGACGAGAAGCTTGAGGTTGCCAAAGGCACTCGGCGACTCACTGAAGGTCTTCTTGATTGCCCTTTGTCTGCACCCCTGTAGCTTAATATGCAATGTAACTTTCGGCGGGCAAATCCTTGCTCGCTGAAAGATGTCGGTGATTCACCAAAAGGCCTTTCCACCGCCGACGTGCCAAAATTCTAGAGCCAATCCTTTCGACGAGCCCGATATAGTTTGCCAAAGCGATTCGACGAATCACCGACTGGTTCGGCGAGTCTGTCTACAACTGTTCTTCTGTGATTCTACGTGAAATGTTTCTAACTTTTTCCTGATGTTTTGTAAACATGGATAGAACTAAGGTTGTAGGTAGAAACATGCCACCCCGAAGGAAGGCTAAGGGGATAACACTAAATGAGGATGCAGTTGCATCCAGGGCCAAAGCAACCAAACTTCCCACATCTGGTGGAAAGGGAAAAGGTAAGGGAAAGTACTAGCGTCACCGTAGGCCAACTCCAATAGTGACGGTTCCAAACCTAGGCTTAATGCCCCAACGAGCACAGTCAGAAGAGAAGCCTTTGGGCAACTCGATAGGAATCAGAGGAGAAAGATAGAGTCATTGTCGTTCTAACCGCTGTCAGAAGACGTGAAGTGAGGGCGTGGTTCAAGTCACATCGTATGCTCGTCTTCATAAAGGTTTGACTTTGATTGTTTGTTGCCAAAGAGAAGAGTTCATTGTTTAGGTCCTACTCTGGGTCTGTAGCTGACAGCGGCAGTGATTTTCTTATCGATTATTGTAGATTAATAAGACCCAAAACCGGTAGCAAATAGAATAAAGAAGTTGCTTCGCCGAATGCCGATTACTAGGTAAATCGCCCACTATATATAGCACCTATCGGACGGGGAAACTTTATTGAATTGAGTTCGAGTTCCGATCTTAGTAGCCTTTATTCCCATCCCGCGTAAGAACATAGGTTTTTTCCCTCAGTTTCTGCTCTCCTTGCTTTAACTAAAGAACTACTTTTCACTTTAAGTAGGACTCTAAGAGCTCTACCTTAGAATGAGTTAGATTTCCTGTGTTAACAAGAAGGAATGGCGGGACGCTAAAGAGATGGCTATGAGACTAGTGCAATCAGGTAATCGACCAAGTAATCCACATACATGATAAAATAGCATTCCAGCCCTAGTGTACTTATCCACTGGCATTGAAGGAGAAGAATGACAATATGCCATCCAGCTCACTACTTCTAAGAGTGAGGGTGAGCACCAGGTGCTCCAAATTGCAGCATCTAATAATGATGAGATTGTAGCAGCATAGAGGGCAGAGCTACGATCCAAAATGATGAATGATCAATCTAGGATCAGGAATCCTCAGCCTTCCACTCCTCCTCCTCCAGCTCCAGCACAAGCTGTATTCCTAGCCCCACTTGTGCAGGGTCCTCCTCCCAAGTTGATGAACAGATTAAAGGCTAAGGGGTTGAGGACGATTATTGAGGAGAAATGAGCATCCACTGATGGGGTGATTGATAGGCACCCATAGATTATGAGTTATTTGAAGGCTCATAATTTCCAGATCTTCACCAAGCCCGGTGGCCCATATATTCCAAATTGGGTCTGGGAGTTCTATGCATCTTGTGGGGCCTTGAAACCATAGAGAAAGAAGCAAGCAGCAGCATTCAAACCGGTTGACTATGTAGTTGTCTGGGGAAAGAAGGTCAAGTGTGACAGTGAGGCTATTAATTTTGTGTTGGATTGTCCCGATGACACTGATGACCAGTGTCAACATCTGATTAGAACGAAGACTCTGGACAATATGAGGAAATGGTTGGCCCTGCTCATATCAGACGGTACTCCTCAATCGCTGGAGATTAGAGCACCGATTGAAAAGAAGGATCTAAACATTGCTACATGGTTCTTGTTTGGCCTCATCAGCAGCACTATCATGCTATCCCAGAATGAGTCGATCCTTCGCCTAGCCAAGGTAGCCTGTCTGGGTTGCATCATAGATGAGACCAGGATAAATTTAGGGATCACTATAGCACAGGAGATGGTCATGAGGGCCAAGCAGTGTCAGACCTCTCTTCCCTTCCCGGTATTGATCACCAAGCTGTGCAGACGGGCCCAGGTCCCTAGAGATGAAAAGAAGTATGTGGAAGTGATTCCCACATCCTCTACTAATATTTGGAGGATCGAGGTATAATATTTGAAGGATGAGGCGGAGAAGAAGTAGAAGGCATCCCCGGTGGACTCTACCCTGGTTGTGGACACAGAGTCACTACCTGTAGAGGCAGTTTTGCCTACTCCGGCCCCTGGGCCATCAGGTACCTCTACTGCTTCCCCTGAAGAACCTCCAGGTTCTTCTGCGGCTTTACTACCTCCTAGACCTACTGCTGCTATTTCCCGGACTCCGCTCACTCAGGCTTCATTACTCCAGATGGGGCAACTTGCCCATTCTGCTGATCGTCGGGCTGCCAAACTCGAGCCCTCCATTCCTGGCATGATTCAGACTACCCTGGCTGATGCCATGACACCATTGAGTGCTTCCATTTATGCCCTTGTGGCGAGGATAGTGGTGTGTAAGGATAGCCAAGGGGCCACCGAGGAGGTGACGACCTTAAAGGCCGCTATTGTTTAGTTGAGGAGAGATGTGGATCAGTTAAAGTCCACTAACATATCCATGATCTTCGAGATGGTGGAGATCCCAAATGTGCCAGATATTCCTCCGGCTATCACCGGAAATGAAGTTATAGTTGAGATGACATCTCATCCCGAGTCTGAGGCAGAGACTGATGAGGAGATGCTTGAGGTGGCTGAGGAAGCTTCATATGAGGGCCTCACTAAGATTGAGAAGGCCATGGTAGATGTTGTTGTGCAGGCTTCTTTGGTGGATAATCCCTTAGCTGCTGTTCCATCTGAGGTGACTCCGGGCACTGATGCCCAAGTCCAGATTGATGCACCGAGCACTGATACACAAACAGATAGAGCGACTGTGTAGACAGGATCCCCTATTTACCTCCCTCTCTATCTTTTTTAATTTTGACTTGTGGATATTTTATTTTGTTTGCATTCGAGGACAAATGATCTTATTTGTGGTGGGGTGAGGCCCACCTTTTGTAACCGTTTTTTATTGATGTTTTGTGTATATATTTGGGTTTTAAGCTATAATTGTGCTCTTTACACCGCTTTTGTGATTATTTGAGCTTCTGGCTCCGTGTTTTTAATTGTAAATGATTTTTTACCCTTCCGAAAAAATTGTGCCACCTCTTGTTTGTGTTGAATGTAGCTGTTCTTTTGCAAATTTGAGTATCGGTTTTGATCAATATCGATGACTTGAATAGTGCTCATAATCAAACCAAAATGAATGTGCGGCTACGATGACACCAAATAAAGTTGCATAGTCAATATGTGAACCCTTTGCAACTCGTTGTAATTACCCTAGTATCAAATTGAGTCTCTTGTAATGAACATTGCACACTAGCAAAAGTGTGGAGTCTTGTTTGACATTGGTGTTAGTGCCTTGTCTGATAAGCTTACCGTGAACCATGTGTTATTGCACACTAGCAAAAGTGTGGAGTCTTGTTTGACATTGGTGTCAGTGCCTTGTGTGATAAGCTTACCCTGAACCACGTGTTATGACACCTTGAATTTTCCCCATTGGTCCGGTTGACTAAGTGAGGCAATCTATTGACATGATCTTAGGCAACTTTGAAGAGTGTGAAACAATTTGATATTATAACTCTTTTATGGCCTACCTTGTGAGTGTGTGAACACCGTTTGAGCACCCTTTGAGCCTTAACCTTTTCTAGGAAAAAACTTGATGTTATTGTGACCTTTCTTGATCTATTACCCATAATCCTCATTATTTGTGGTTTGTCTGAATAGCCAACTTAGGTCAAAAGCCTGAGTTAGGGGTGTGGTGAAAAGAGAAGGTAAGTCAAGAAGTGCAAGAAAGTCCCCTTTGACCCATGTTTTTGAGAAAAATAGAACTCGTCCATACAAAAAAAAAGAGAAAAAGAAGAAAAGAATGAAAAAGAAAAAAAAAAGTTGTGTATTAAAGTTGTGAATAATGGGATGACTTTTGAGCATGAATGAGAATGATGAAGAAAAGGAAAGGAAGTGTTGTTCACACCACATTTCCTGAGGATAAAAGTCAGTAAGCCTAAATGAACATACCTTTGCACTCAGCCCCGTTACAAGCATTGAAAAGACCTTTTTGATCTTGAGTGAGCTGAAACAAGGGTTGATTGGAAAATACGGGCAAACCTATGGGTGAAATCATACATCGTGTTCCCATTTGTGAGTGTGAGCATTGCATTTGATTTCGATATTTTAAATTATGATCCATTGTGTGTGAATATGGAATCATTCTTTGTGTGAGGGCATTTGAGTACCTTTGTTGAGCATGAACTTGCATCAGAAGCAAGTATTGTGAGCTTGAGATTCTTTGATATTGGTGAGTCACAACTTGATTCTTTGAGTGCACAATTGATCTTCGCATGTGTAAGTTGAGTCTTGTTGTGTGCATTTATGATTAAGTCTTGTGTAGCACTATTTGAAACATCCTTTTTGAACTGCTGAACTTGGGTTTTACTTGAGGACAAACAAAAGTTTAAGTTGCGGGTGTTGACGAGTCCATGATTTGGACTCATTTAGGGGTAGTTTGGTTTGAATACATGTTATGATGAAATTAGTTATGTTGGGATTAGTTATGCTGGGATTAGTTATGCTGAGATTGTTTTTTATTGACTGTTTGGTTTGTTGTATTAAAACTAATATGCATGACATACTTTTTAAGAATAAGTTGTGTGTTTACAAAAATACCCTTCATCTTATTTAGGCTTTTTATATGTATTTTTTATAGAGCTTTATTTATTCACTTTTAAAAATAAATTACGTGAGTATGTTTAAATTTGTATTTCATATTAATTGAAATAGGCCAGTGGGAAGCCTCTCCTCTTCACTATCATAAGTAAAATATTAATTAAAAACAAATCAATCATAATTTGAAGTAAAAACTGTATCAAAATAACCAAAATTATTGGATCAAAACTTCAAAAATGCTTTAAGAAAATAGCAATAAAGTGACCAAAATACACCAAATCAGCTGCAAAAACTGCACTAAAACAGCTAAAACTGGACAAAATTTGCATAAAAATAACCACAAAAATTGAACCAAATTTGAATTCAAACAGCAGCAAAAAATCCACCAAATCAGTAACAAAAACCGCATTAAAACGTCTATTAAGACTTGAAAAAAAAAATAACAGAAAAAACTCCAAAAAAATTGACCAAAATTGCACTAAAACACTTGCCAAAACTAGAGCAAGCAGCTATAAATTTGTGTTAAGATTATTTCTTATTGAGTGTTTGATTTGTTGTATTAAAACAATATATATTGCATAAATTTTAAGAACAAGTTGTTTGTTTACAAAATTACCCTTCATTTTATCTAGTTAATATTTTATTTGAAAACTTTCATTATTTATTTTTTAAAATAAAACATTTATTTTATTTAGCTTAAATATTTTTGTTTATGCATTCTCATGGTAAGTACCATATGTATTTAAATATATAACTTTTTTTCTAATTTAGCTTAAAAATAGAATTTCCCTCTTTAAGTTTTATTAAAGTGAAAGAAGATTTATGGGAAATCAAAATATAAATAAACATAAGAATTAGTCAAATAAAAATTATATTTATATAGTGTAATTTTTTAATAGAAAAATATAAATAATTATCCTAAAAATAAGAAGTAATGAATATTAGTATACATGATATTACAAATAATGTAAATATACATAAATGTGAAAATTGATATATACAAAGTGTTTAAAGGGATATAGTTTTCATTTTCCTATTCTATCCCGGGATTACTATACCACCAAATGGGAGGGATAACTTATCCCGGTACTAATTCTTAATCATGGGATAAGTTATCCCAAGCTTTCCAACCAAACAAGGAAATAAAGGGTACTTAAAAGTTATCCCGGGATTAACTCTCCCTATCCATCACAACGACCCCTTAGGGCTTTATTTTAATAGATTTAGTGTCCTCAAATGCATATTTTGTGCCAATAACTGATGTAAATCATTGAATTTCAAGTATTTTGATTGAGGAACAAAGCAAGGACACTATTGAGCAACAAGGAACAAGGTAGCTGAACGAACGAAGAAAAGAAAGTCTGATGATCGCCTAATCCATTGGGCAAGTCACCGAATGGCCATTGTCTCACCTAATGTTCTAGTGTCTCGAGCCCTGAAGATGAAAATCAAGTCGGTGATAGAAAGGTGTAGTCGGCGACTCTCCGAAAGGTTCCGCGATGTAGTGCCATATCGCCCAAAGTACAAAATCTGAAGATGTTGAAGGCCAAAGAAAAAAGGGGATGGAATTGACCAAAGGGCGGATCATCAAATGGATCGGCGATCCCGACTTATTGCGCCAATGGTCCTTCGCAACACATTTTTGGGCGACTATAAATAGGTTTTTAAATTCTTAGTTTAGTATCTAAAATTCAGTTGTTTTCATTATTATTCAGTTTTCAAGTTGAGAGCTAAGAACTGAGTTTTTGGGAGACATTTTTCCTTAGCCTTGAAGATTTGAAGATTTCCATTTCTAAGAAATTGGAAGTGGGTGTTGAAGATTCATCATCTTAGACCTGTGTAAAGACTATATCAATCCAACCAAGTTGATGGAAACACAACTTGGTAACAATTTTTACCTTTTTAAAATGTCTAGCTAAAACCCCAATTCTTGGTATGTGATTATGTGATTATGGGTTAATATAATTGTTGAGTATTGTTAATTGATAGTTCAAATTGATTTCGTTCAGTAATTGTGGTTGAATTTAATGAGTTGTAGTTGCAAATACAATCTTAACTTCGTGTTTTTGGCTTGCTCGAGAGAGAGGTTTTAAAACTAAAATTACTGAATCGATGGTCTGTGGGTATTGGGTTGTTTGGGTTCAACTCGTGAGAGTGAACCCTTAACCTTTTTCCACACATTCAGCTCGAGAGAGTGAATGGACTAAAGTGAAGGTTGTGCTTAATTGCTACTTATTGGTGTTCGAGAGAAACCAATTTGATTCGGGGTAAATTGTTCGAGATAAAGTTTATATCCACTAAAGTCTAGATTAATGACTAATTTGTAGTTGTTTACTATTAATTGCAATTACTCGGTTGTCTATCTTTGCCCATAATCCTATCACATCCCAAGAATCCCATCTCTATAGTGGTTATTTTCGTATTATTTGGTATTTAGTTAATAATTGAAACCAAAGCCCCTCTGATAGTTGACACTTGTGTTACCTATAATTTAAACCATGATTTTATTGTTAAATGTTTTTGGCTATGATTGACTTGATCATATTCTTACTAGCCTATTGATTATCAATTATGAACCACTCCCTTGGGACTCGACCCCAACTAGCTTAGTTGGGTTATATTACTATTGCACAATCAATAACACTTAGTATTGGATGAAGTGTCTTTCATAGTTTTACAACAAATTGATGCTTATCGTGACCAACGACACTAGCCTACGGTACAAGTGTCTACGATCGTCCATAATATAGTAACCCAATCAAGGGTTGGGGTCCTATCCCAAGGGAGTGGTTTTGAGAATTATTAAAAAAATAAAATTTCGCTCTAGCCAGTCGTAGCTAAAGATATTAACGAGTAAAAAACATAGTAAATTAAAAGGGGGTGACACAAAAGTGTCAAATACCAAATGGGGGTTTGTCACAAGTGTAATAAAAACAACAAAATTTAAAGGGGAGAGCGAGTATGGGGAGAAGTTCTCGTGGTGTGACCGCAATATAAATTGATATAAATCGTTGAGTACATGATTTCGATAGGAAATTTGCAAGCTAGTAGTGACTAGGTTAAGCTTTAGATGGAAATAAGTTCCCTCTCGGGCAACTTACCACATTTCAAATGGGTTCCTCTCGGTAACTCATTTGCCGCATGAAGCCAGCCTATGCCTTGCCCCACTCACTCTCTAGAGCTGAGTGTTAGGATATGGGACTAGGGCTCACCATCTCGGGCTGAACCTCATGTCGACCCACTCCTTAGGTCATCAGTCTAGCGGTCTTGGTTTCACGACCTCTCTCTCGAATAAGCCAAAAATTCATGGGTGGTTTTGTTTTTGCAACTACAAACGCATTAAATTAAACCACAACCACTAGGTGAAATCACCATTAAAATACATCTAACCTATCAGCAAACAAGACCCAACAATAATATCAACACCTATTTGATAAATTACACCCCAAGAATGGCGGTTTTAGCTACACATGAACAAGAGATAGAAATTTATACCTAAATGATCTTGCATTCAAATGGGTATGAAGATTTAAGTCTTGTTACAGGCCAAGAATGAAGAATCTAAGAGACCCAACTACAAATCTAGAAGATGAAACCCTTTTCTTCTTCAAGTCTCCAAAACCCTGTCAAGCTTAGAGAAAATATATCAAAAAGTATTATTCTATATGAACATTATAATTTTTTTTCGAATCTCTAAAATTAATAAAGAGTTGAGTATTTATAGACTTCAGAAAATAGTGCTGGCAGATCGTTCGGCGAGGTTAGTCACGAACGCTGAACGACTCGGTGATTCGCCCTTCTTCTAGTTCATCGTCATTAGTACTTTGATTTCAACATCTATGCAATCTGGATCATTGGGTGGTATACTTCTGCTTTACGGAACTGATCGGCGAAACGTCGACTGCTCCTTTCATCGCCTTTTTTATCCTTCTCCTTCTGGGCTTCGCGTACTGGAACAAAGGGCGTAGTGTGTCCTTTCGGTGAATCGCCAAGCATGCTTGGCAATGCTCAAGCTTCAGCTTCTTCGTTCTTTTCAGCCTTTTTGTTCCTTTTTACGCCTAAGTGTCCATGCTTCCACTAAAACTTCAAATACCTGAAACTTAAGGGTTTTCATTAGATATTGAGGTAAAATAAGCATTTGAGGACACAATATCTATTAAAATATATCCCCAAATGAGTCTAATTTGTGGACTCATCAATACCCCCAACTTAAACTTTTGCTTGTCCTTAAGCAAACTCAAGTTCAGCCATTCAAAAAGGGTGTCTCAAACAGTGCTACACAAGACTCAATCATGAATGCACACAACAAGACTCAATTTACTTATGAAAAGATCAATTGTGTACTCAAAGATTCAAGTTGTGACACACCACTACCAAAGATTCTTATGCTCGCAATACTTGCTACTTATGCAAGTTCAAGTTCAACAAAATGTATCTAAATGCCCTCACATAAGGAATGATTTCATATTCACACGCAAAAGTTAATCAATTCAAGATTAGGAATCAGATGAAACATTCACAATCAAAAAGAGGAACACAATGCATGTTTTACTCATAGGCTTGCCCTTATTTACCAATCGATCTTCGATTCAGCTTACTCAATATCAAAAAAGTCTTTTTTTAAGGCTTGTAATGGGAATGAATGCAAAGGTATGGTCATTTAGGCTCAATGACTTTTTCCTCATGAGATGTGGTATTCTCAAGTCATCCCCTTCTTTTTCTTTATCAATTCTTTTTCTAGTGCTTCTAAGTCATCTTTTCATTCACCTCAATGGATTGCTTGGAAACTCGATTTCTTTTGTACTTTATTCCGCAAATATATATATATATATATATACTATTTTTTTGGAGGGGTTCCTTTGTTCTGCCACACCATGGGTTAAGGGAACCTTTTCTTGCACTTCTTGACTTCTCCTTTTCCTTTTTACCACACCCCCAACTTTGGCCTAAGTTGGCTATTCGCTAAACAAAAAATCAAGAGGATTATAGGTAGTGGGTCAAGTAAGGTCTAGGGTTCATCAAGGGTTTTTTCAAAGAAAGGTAAGGCTCAAAGGGTGTTCAAGAGAGTTTCACACGCTTACGGGTAGGCCACAAAAGAGGTATAGGTCAAATTTGGTTCACACTCTTCAAAAATTCCCTAAGATCATTTCAAGAGCACACCTTACTAAATCATTCAGACTAATGGGGCAAATTCTAGGTTTATTCATGCAAGGTTCAGAGTAAGCTCATCACACAAGGCATCGAAACTTAAGTCAAACAATACCATACACTTTCGCTAGTGTACAACGGTCATTACAAGAGAATCAATTCGATAAATGGTTAATCACAATGAGATGCAAAGAGTTCACATATTGTCTATTCAACTTCAGTTGGCCTCATTGTAGCCGTACATTCATGTTCGTTCTATTGTAAGCACTATTTAAGTCAACTATATTGATCAAAACCGAGACTCAATTTTTTGCAAAAGAATAGCCACATTCAACACATGAGAGGTGGCAAAAATGTGTGAAAAATTAAAAAAAATTCGGAAGGGTCAAAATCATTTTACAATTAAAAATAAGCAGAGCCACAAGCTCAAACATCCACGAAAAGCAGTATTAACACAATTTTAAAAAAAAAAAACAAAACAACCCAAATTTATACACAAAATATACTATCAACACAAAAGGTGTGGGCCTTACCCCACCACAAATAAAAGAAATTTGTCCTCAAATGCAAATAAAAGTATCACTAGTAAAAATATGATAAGATAGAGAGGGAGGTAAAGAAATGTCCTGTGTAATCGGTTGCTCCCTCTGTCGGGATCTCGGTGGCTGGTGTAGTAGTCTGTATGTGGGCATTAGTACCCGTAGTAGCCTCAGACGGAGCAGCAATGCCAGATCCACTAGGAGCTGCCGTGGACGTCTTAGTCGGAAATGTCTGGATCACCGGCTGTACAACTGCCTCCATAAGATCTGGCAAGTGTCTGAATATGCCCTCATCTCTGCTCTTTTGTGTCTCTTCAGCCTATTCTGCTATCAACTCCTCATCGGTCTCTGCATGTGCTGCACCATCCCCTTGCACCTCTCCGGTGGTCTCAGGAACATCCTTATCATCTGCCCTCTCTATGAGTGAAGTGAAGTCGGTAGACTTAAAGATAGTCTACGTCATTCCTCAAACTTTCAATCTTGGTGTTTGAAGCCGTCACCTCAGCGATTTCCATCTGTCTGCTCTCACAAGCCATAACCCTCACTGTCAAGGGATCAACATAATTCTGAAGGGGGTTAAGTGTTGCTAGTAAGGCCCTGTCGATCATCTCTGGAACAGACATTTCCAGTCGAGTAGCTCTCACATCAGCTGAATAGGCCAATTACCCTATCTTCAAGATCATTCTAGGCTGGGAGGATGAGGAAGCCCCTGGAACCTGTGAGGAAGAAGAAGAAGGACATGGTATACCTGAGGGCTCAGAGGCCAGAGTGGGCGAATGTGTCTCTACTGATAATGCGTCAACATTGACCTCTAGAGAAGTATATGATGGGGCTTCTCTTCTCCTGTCATCCGCCTCTCGAGTGAATTAGGCCTCTATACGACATATATCGATGGAGGACGACGGGGTGACCTTTTTATCGCTAGCAGGATCCCGAGGTACTTCAGCACGCCGGCATAACTCAGTAATCAGAACAAAAAATGGCAGAGACGTCAGTGTCTGTTTGGCTCTCATAGCCATCTCCTGTGAAACCAGCAGTCTAAGGTCGATCCTCCTCCTAGCCATGATAGAACCAAGGCAAGCCGCCTTAGGATGAAGCAAAATGGACTCATTCTGGGATGGCATAATAATGCTGCTGATGAAGCCAAACCAATACCGGGAGGCGATATTCATATCTCTCTTCTCAATAAGAGCTCCCGCATCCATCCACCTCAGGGTGATGTCAGAAATCATCGAAGCTAACCAACCCTTCAAATCATCCAGGGATGGAACAATAGGCAAACCCTGGTAGAGTAGTACCGAGTGCAGCGGTTGACCTAATACAGCATTAATATGCTCGCTGTGACACTCTACCTCCTTGCCTCTAACCATAATCGACTTCACCGATCGGACTCACTAGCCTTTTTCTTATTTTTTGGGACCAACTCCCCATAGGCTAAGTAGAATTCCCACACCCATGAAGGAATGTAAGGACCCGTGGCCTAGTAAACTGCTCGAACTCATGATACTTAAGCGTGTCAAGCACCTCAGCATGCTTACCTTCCAAACCCTCCACAGATAGTAACTTTTCTTCTAGAATGGTTCGTGAACATCGCCTTTCAATCAGTTCAACAATCTGGGTGAAGGTGGAGCTACGGGGAGTACAGGGGCCACTGAAGGTGGTGCTGGGTATGGCACTGATTCAGTAGTTGCAGCTTATGTAACTCTGGTAGGTATTGATTGAGGTCTATCTCTGAGCCTTTTCTATCGGTGCATCAAGGGTTGTTCATCTTCCAGCTCAGAAAAATCTGGCTCAATAGCTGACCCTTTTCTAACGATATGTTTTTTTCATTTGTCTTTATCTCTCGGTGGGAGATCTTGCTTTATTTTCTGCGTAGGACATGATCCTCCTTCATTGATCATAATTCCCTTTGCCTTTTTATGAGGTGGCTGGTTTAAGTTTATGCGTACCATATCTGCAAAAGATCAAGAGATTAGGCGAAACTCAATACAAACACAAAGAATCTTATTGCAGAAAGACGTGTCGATCCAGTCAGTGAATCGCCGAACTTCTTTGGTGAACTAGATCGCGCTCGCCAAAGGGTTTAGCTTGAAAATTTTGGCAATTCGGCGATGGGTGAACCTAGTCGGGGAATCGCCAAATACCTTCGGTGAGTAAATGATTATCCGCCGAACGTAACAGTGCAACAAAGACTCAGGAATGCAAACAAAGGGCGACAACAATACCTTTGGCAAGTCGTCGAGTGCTTTCGATGCCCGATGGCGTCTCGACGAAAGTTAGAGTATTGAATATCAATTACAACACCATATTATCTGCGAGATGGCAACATTAGGTGATCTGCCGAGTCGTTCAGCGAGCTCGACCTAGCTCGCAAATCGACCCGACGTGCCTATTTTTAACCCATCTTCCCAAATTTAATTCTACAACCCCCAAAAATAAAAATCGAAGCATGCAATCATGGAATTCAAACAAGACCCATGCTACCCATCACCCCGGGATAATCAGATTTCTCCTGGTTTTGCCGAATTTAGCCATTAACAATATTTTATCTTAAGAGTGATATTACCCACTCCATCCTTGAGCAAATTCTCGACATCTAAGCACAAATGTGGGCTACTCAGACTTCACCCAACCATTCTTAACAATATGCAAGCATAGCCCAATCAAATTTCAATCATTTCAAGGCATTCAATATGGGCATACTGACAACCAAACAATACGGGCAAGGTTTTCAAACTAAAATAGGCAATTAAGCATTCTAATCCTACCAGAGAGGCCCAACACACATCACTAAAAGACAATTTTTGCAAATGAGTACAAAGTCTTAAATGTAAATACGAAAAAAGGAAACCAACCTTCAATGTCAACTAAATTCAATTTGAAAAGCTAGGCGGCAAAGTATTCCAATTCCGAGCACAAATCCCAAACTAAAATGCTAGAAAAATGCTAAGTTGAAGAAGATACTACCTTAGTATGAGTTTAGGGGATTCAAGCGTGAGGGAAAGTGAAGAATTTCAAATTTTAAGCCTTTTGGCCATTATAAACCATCCAATTCGCGCCGGTTCGGCGACGTTAGTCACATTCACCGATTCACGGGGTGAATCACCGAGTGATCACTTGCCTCACCGATTGCTATTATTCTTTCAGTTTCTTGGGAGTCAAAACGGCGATCTACATTGAGGTCAGTGACCTGATCGGTGACACGCTGAACTGCTTCATAAGTTTGCCAAGTTTTACAGGCTCTATCTTAACCTTGAGTTGAGCCAAATGACGGTTCAAGTCGGGCTCGCTAACCTCTTTGGCGATCCGCCGACTGACCATGTTCTCACCAATCTGTATTTTTCACCACTTTCCTCATTCAAACCTTCACCACTAACACACCATTATTTATGAAAGTGAAATAAAACATTTAAAACCTTGGGTTGCCTCCCAAGAAGTGCCTTATTTAACGTCGTGGCTCGACGTGAGTCCTTACTCACTCCCCATTGGTTAGGTTGGCCCTAGTGTTACTAGGTAACCCCAATAGTCTATTTGAGTGAAGATGAGGCACCGCATAATTGAGGAGTGTCCTGATCAGTTGGATTGATCTAGAGTGAGAGCCAACCATTTGATTCAACACTTCAATACTCTCCTTCATCCCTTCCAACATTCGATCTTGTTCAGTGATATTTTGGTGAATGATTTGGAGTGTGTCCTCGACTCGATTGTTCTCCCGGTCTCTAGACTACTTCCTCTCATGAGGAGGTATATATGTCCCTTGACTCTTACACTGGTTTTCCACCTTTGTTATTTTGGTGGACAACTCGTTCAGCTGAGTTACCAGTGCGGTTAACTCGAAGTCCCTCTTGACTTTTTGGCTCATCTCAGCCGAGTTGTCACCATTTCCCCCAACCATGCTTAGGGAACCTACCTACATCAACAGATTAAGAGGAAAACAAAACAAAAAATAAAGTTAGTAAACTACAACTAAGAAGAACAAATATTCTACTAATCTAAATATTTTCAAATAACACCACTTCCTGGTAGCGGCGCCATTTTGATGCTTATTGTGACCAACGACACTATCCTACGGTAAGAGTGTCTACAATCGTCGATAATATAGTAACCCAACAAAGGGTTGGTGTCGTGTCCCAAGGGAGTGGTTTTGAGAATTAATAGAAAAATAAAATTTAGCTCTAACTAGTCGTAGCTAAAGACATTAACGAGTAAAAAACGTAGTAAATTAAAAGGGGGTGACACAAAAGTGTCAAATATCAAATGGGGGTTTGTCATAAGTGTAATAAAAACAACAAAATTTAAAGGGGAGAGTGAGTATGAGGAGAAGTTCTTGGGGTGTGATAGCAATATAAATTGATATAAATGGTTGAGTACATGTTTTTGATAGGAAATTTGCAAGCTAATAGTGACTAGGCTAAGCTTTCTATGGAAATAAGTTCCCTCTCGAGCAACTTACCCCGTTTCAAATGGGTTCCTCTCAGACACCCATTTGCCACATGAAGGCTAGCCTACGCCTTATCCCACTCACTCTCTCAAGCTGAGTGTTAGGTTATAGGACTAGGGCTCACCCTCTTAGGCTGAACCTTATGTCGACCCACTCCTTAGACCATCAGACTAGCAGTCTTGGTTTCGCGACCTCTCTCTCGAGCAAGCTGAAAACACATGGGTGGTTTTGTAATTGAAACTACAAACCCATTAAATTAAACCAAAACAACTTTGTGAAATCACCATTAAAATACATCTAACCTATCAGCAAACAAGACCCAACAATAATATCAACACATATTTGCTAAATCACACTCCAAGAATGGGGTTTTAGCTAGACATGAACAAAATATAGAAATTTATACCTAAATGACCTTGCATTCAAATGGGTATGAAGATTTAATTCTTGTTATAGGCCAAGAATGAAGAATCCAAGAGACCCAACTCCAAATCTAGCAGATGAAACCCTGTTCTTCTTCAAGTCTCCAAAACCCTCTCAAGCTTAGAGCAAAAATATCAAAAAGTACTATTTTATATGAAAGTTATAATATTTGTTCGAATCTCTAAAATTAATAAAGAGTTGAGTATTTATAGATTTAAAAAAATAGTACTGGCAGATCGCTTGGCGAGGTTAGTCGCAAACGCCGAACGACTCGGCGATTCTCCCTTCTTCTAGTTCATCGTCGTTAGTACTTTGCTTTCAAAATCTATGCAATCTGGATCATTGGGGGGTATACTTATGCTTCACGGAACTGATCGTCCAAACGCCGGCTGCTCCTTTCATCACCTTTTTTATCCTTCTCCTTCAGGGCTTCGCGTATTGGAACAAAGGGCGGAGTGTGTCCCTTTGGCAGATCGCCAAGCATGCTTAGTGATGCTCAGGCTTGAGCTTCTTCGTTCTTTTTAGCCTTTTTTTTCCTTTTTGCGCCTAAGTGTCCATGCCTCCACTGAAACTTCAAATACCTGAAACTTAAGGTTTTTCATCAGATATTGAGGCAAAATAAGCATTTGAGGACACAATTTCCATTAAAATATAGCCCTCGATGAGTCCAATTTATCTACTCATCATAAATCAATTTATGTACCTTTCCTTGGTCATATTGTGTCAAGCAAGGGTATTGAGGTAGATCCAAAGAAAGGAATGCAGTCAATATTTGGCCTAGACCTCTAACTCCTTCTGACATTAAAAGCTTTTTGGGTTTTGCCGGTTACTATTGGAGGTTTGTTGAGAGGTTTTCCTCCATTGCTTATCATTTGATGGCTTTGACTCAAAAGAAGGTTAAGTTTGAGTGGTCGGAAGCTTGTGAGAGAAGCTTCCAAGAGATGTAAGATAGACTAATATCTTCTTCGGTGTTGACCTTACTAGAAGGTACGGATGGTTTAGTGGTATATTGTGACACCACTAGAGTGGGGTTGGGATGTGTCCTCATGCAAAACAGTAAAGTGATTGCCTATGCTTCAAGGCAACTTAAATTCCATGAGAAGAATTATCCTGCCCATGATCTTGAATTAGCGGCGGTGGTATTTTCCTTGAAAATATGGAGACATTACTTGTATGGTGTGTATGTAGATGTTTTCACTGATCACAAGAGTCTTCAATATGTGTTTAGTCAAAAAGACTTGAATCTTCGTCAACGAAGGTAATCAGAATTATTAAAGGATTATGATATGAGTGTCCTTTATCACCCCGGAAAACCTAATGTTGTAGCGGATACACTTAGTAGATTGTCCATAGGTAGTGTGGCACATGTAGAGGATTAAAATAAAGAACTAGTTCGTGAGGTGTATAGATTGGCTCGACTAAGTGTCCAACTAGTGGATTCCACCAAGGGTGGTGTCATGGTCCATAATGGTCCCGGATCGTCCTTTGTAATGGATGTGAAGTATAAACAATACCTTGATCCTATATTAGTTGAATTGAAAGAGTCGGTACTCAAGAAGTCCGTTGAGGCCTTTTCCCAAGGGGTAGATGAGGTGCTTAAGTACCAAGGTTGATTATGTGTTCTAGATGTTGATGGTTTGAGGGAACAAATTTTAGAGGAAGCTCAAAGTTCTCGGTATTTTATTCATTCGGGTGCCACCAAGATGTACCATGATCTATGGGAAGTATGTTGGTGGAATGTTATGCAAAAAGATATTGCGGGATTTGTAGCCAAATGTCCTAATTGTCAACAAGATAAGGTTGAGCATCAAATGCTGGGAGGCTTGTCCCAAGATATAAGTATTCCCACTTGGAAGTGGAAAGATGTCAATATGGACTTTATTGTGGGTTTGCCTGGCATCCGAAGGCCACATGATTCTATTTGGGTCATTAAAGATCAGATGACAAAGTCAGCCCAATTTATTCCCATCAAAGTTTCTTATTCGGTGGAAGACTATGCCAAGTTGTATATAAGAGAGATAGTGAAGTTGCATGGGGTTCCTTTATCCACTATATCGGATCAGGGTACTCAATTTACTTCTCACTTTTGGAAGTCATTCCAAAAAGGGCTTAGTACTAACGTTAAGCTTAACATGACTTTTCATCCTCAAAACTATGGGCAAACGGAGCGCACTATCTAAACATTGGAAGATATGTTAAGGGAATGTTTTATAGACATCAAAGGTAATTGGGATGACCACTTGCCATTAGTAGAGTTTGCCTACAATAATAGCCATCACTCAAGTATCAATATGACTCCCTTTGAAGCCTTATATGGTAGGAGATGTAGGTCTCCAGTTGGTTGGTTTGAGGTGGGTGAAATTGCTTTGATAGGTCCCAAAGCTAGTTTATGAATCCATTGACAAGGTTCATCTTATTAGAGAGAGGTTGAGAACTGCTCAAAGTAGACAAAAGTCTTATGCCGATGTGAGAAGAAGGGATCTAGAATTTGAAGTTAATGATTGGTCTATTAAAAAATCTCACCCATGAAGAGTGTGATGACATTTTGCAAAAAAAAATAAACATAGTCCCCGGTATGTAGGCACTTATAAAATTTTGAAACGTATTGGGAAGGTTACCTATGAGTTGGATTTGCCAAATGAGTTGGCCCCGGTTCATCCGGTATTTTATGTTTCTATGCTTAAAATATTTATCAGAGATTCGGCATCAATTACTCCCCTAGAAGGGTTGGGAGTTGACGAAATTCTTTCCTATAAGAGGTTACGGTAGAGATTCTAGACCGGCAAGTCAAGAGATTGAGAAACAAGGAAATAGCTTATGTGAAGGTTTTATGAAGAAATCATTTAGTTGAGGGTGCTACTTGGGAGGCCAAGGCCGATATGAAGTACCTATATCCTCATCTCTTTCCTTCTATTCCTAATAAAGATTAAGGTAAGTATTCCCTCTTGAGTTTTACTCTTTTGAGAGTCATGTGTGTTATATGAGCTTTTCCATGATTTCCTTATGTTATGCATGTTCTAGAGATATTCATTTTTAGTAAGAAAATGAGTTTTCATGATTGATGGTCCTCATGTTGTTGTGAATTTAGTACGAGTTGCTTATTTGACTTCATGAGATTGGTTGAGAGTAATTGCATATTGGCTCCATGATATTGTGTTGAGCATGCTTTTAGTTGGAGAAGGTAGTTCCTCCTATGAATATGAGAAATGTTGAGTTTCATGCATAATGGGTTGTTAGATGTAGTTTCCACTTCTTTGTGTTGCATTGATTATGTTTAAGATGGTGTTGAAGTTTCCTCCTTTGAATTGTGCATTATTTTGATGTTTCATGCATGATGGGCTGCTAGTTTTGAGTCTTTTATTCTGTAAGGTGTCTAGATCATCATTCTAGGACGATTGTTCCCAAGGGGGAGATATTGTAACACTCCGAAAACTAGTCGGCTAAACTAGAGCTTAACAAGAGGATTAGAGTCGTAAACGTAGATCCCCGTACCTTAAAACATAGGGTTTCTTTTTAGAACGTCAAGGTACAACCCCCAATGACCAACCATGTGTCCTTGGGTTCTAGAGAGATAAATATTTGGAGAGGAAGACTTGTTCTTCTTTTAGGAATCTGAGAGACTGGTTTCAATTGGGGAAATTTGGGGGGTAAAAACACTTATATAGGCTTCAGGTAAAGGTTAAATGTCACGACCGAGGGGTACCCCCTAGATGTAACATGGTGAATAAGCAAACGAAAGGCCCCATACAATCCACTGAGCATTCATAACATAAGAAATAGAACAATAGAAGTGAAACAATAGTCCAAGTTCAGTAGTTTTTATAAAAGAAAAGCGGAAGTCTAAAACACTTGTCTTAATAGCCATCTAGTACAATATAATGAAATTGGGGCTAGCTCATACATCATGTCTAAAAGTGAAATATATGAAAAAAACTAAAAACAATAAAACTATGTCCTTGAAGCATGAGGATTCACCAAAGCTCGGAAATTACAAATGAACCACTAGCCACGAAACATAAAAACCTGACTGTCGCACCCTACATTTGGGGAAATGTAGGCAAGAGTATGCGTTAGTAAAAAACAATGTATCAATTATGAAAGCTATGCATAAAAGATTTAAATCATTCTAAAAGTGGACATTTCATTTCATGACATGCAATTGACCAAGCTAAAACATGATATAAGAGAGTTAGAAAACATAAGTCATAAAACTATGGTCAATGCAAGTTAACTTCATTTAAAGCCTTTGAACACATATGATATTGTGAGAAAAACTTTTACAACATGTCTTTATCATTCATTAGTATATAATTGAGAACATCCTTTCAATCAACACATCATCATTATTAAAATCATGCAAATTCATTCATGCTTCATTCATAAGTATGTGTAGTGAGAATATCCTTTCAACAACACCACATTACATCATAGTCATGATCATATTAATCTCTAAGCATTCATAAGCATGTACATAAATATCATGATCATACATAATTCTCATAATGTGCCCTTCAAGGACCATGGATAATAGTTCATCAACACATCTAGAATTAATACATTAGACATGGATAATAACATGATTCAAGTGATCAATTCATCACATTCCTAATTCTATAACATCATATTAGTATTAATCAATACCTACACTTGAAGACCCAATTTGGGAAAATAGGGAAATTCATGGATTCTTGAGGAATTCAACTTAAATTTCAAATAAAATCATCAATCTATCCATAAATAAACATAATTCAATCATTAAAAATGAATTTGAAAGGAATCCATGAGATTGAAGTCAAACCTTAACTTTTGGGTTTTCTAGTTTTGAAATTAGGTGTTTCGAAGGCTCTATGGGTGAAAGCTACCAATAGTTGAAGAGGTACCATACCTTATTGAAGATTTACTTCGAATTTGAGGAGAAAATCTTGATTCTTCATCCCTAGATTCTCCTTTCTTCTTCTTCTTCTTTGGAATTCTAGAGAGAGTTTATTTGGGGAAAAGTTGGTTATGGATTTGGGTTTTGGGATTTTATGAAGTCAATGGGTTAGTTAATGACTTAAAAAGTCTTATATAGGTGAATTAAAACAATATAAAACGACCTCACATCAAAATAACTAAAATAGGAATTACCTAGCCTA
>JAJOOF010019281.1:0-18953 GCA_029582545.1 Solanum lignicaule
CTTTGTTCCTTGTTCGAGGAAGATAGTGATATTTGGATTGAAGAATTGCTTAAATATGGAATGGGGCTTCACATCTTTCCAGGAATCAAAAATTTAGAACAAGCAAGAGATAAGGTGTATTCTCTGTTAGAAACATTGGAAGATGGTTTTTTGCTATCCCAAGGTTCAAACAAAAACTATGTCAAAATGCATGATGTGGTCCGTGATGTGGCTAAATATATTGCGTCCGAGAGAGAGCATATATTTATGGTAAGTCATGATGTGAACTCAGAAGAGTTCCCAAGAAAAGACTCTTACGAGCAATACAGTCACATGTCAATTGTTGCAAATACATTTGAGGAGCTTCCTAGCCCAATAGTTTGCCCAAAACTGAAGTTTCTAATGTTGAAACTCGGTTATAAAGAGTATATCAAATTACAGCAGGAATATTTTGATGGAGTGAGTAAGAGAATCAAATTACAGGACGATTTTTTTGATGGAATGAGTAACCTCAATGTCTTAAGCTTGCATATATATTCGCACTCCATTTGTCCATCATTTCAGAGGTTGTCAAGTCTGAGGACGTTGTGTCTGAGTAATTTAAGGTTGGATGACATATCCTTTATTGGGGATCTTGTCACTTTAGAAATTCTCAGCATAACATATTGTGAGTTAGAGGAGGTGCCAGTAGAGATAGGAAAATTGACCAATCTAATTATGTTAGGGTTGCGTAATGAGCAAGGGAAACATAAACGGATTTCAGCGGGGGTCTTATCAAGACTAGTTCGATTGGAGGAACTGCATATGATGGGAGTAGTAGATTGTAGTTACTCCACCTTGAGTGAACTGGAATCCTTATCGAGATTGACTGCATTGACATTAACTGAATGTTCCGAAGATGTGATCTACATCCCTAGTAACTTGGGCATTTCCTCCAAGTTGGCACGGTACACTCTTACTGTGGGTGCAGGAAGTTACATAGAGATTTCAACGATTGATGACTTCAACAAGAATATTTCTTTAGAGGTCTCAGAGACCACCCCATTGGGTGATTGGATCTGCCAACTGTTGAAGGAGAGCAAATTCGTATATTCAAGGGGAAAGGGCTCTAATAATGTGTTGACTGAGTTGCAGCTGAATGAATTTCAGAACGTGAAATGTCTCCGCCTCTTTGACTGTGATTTAGTGACACATTTATTGAAGAGGACACATGAAGTAATCAATTTATATGAGTTGAAGCTTGGAAATCTGAAATGCCTGACTCACATTTGCAGTGACAATGTTGAGCGCATTGAGTTCCCTCTGTTACAAACAATGTTCTTCGATGGGTTACATAAGTTCCAAAATTTCTTTCCTACCCCCAACAGCTCCATCACTCACTCAAATCATCTTTTTGATGAAAAGGTTTGCTTCTTATCATACTTTTCTAAATATGAAACCAACTTACTTTTTCCGTTTTTATGAATTAATTTTTTTTCTTTTTACTTGAGTTTTAAAGATATTTACTTACATAAAGCCTATTTTTTTTTTAATCTTTATACAAATCACTCAAATATACTTTTTTTTTTGTGTAACGAAGTGAATAATTAATTTTATTATTTAAAAAATCCATATAGGGTTATATTTGATCCTTTTCACACGACTTTTTTTCTTCAATAGCTAATTTAAGTTTTAAATATCTAAGATCTATTTGCTTATCATTATTTGAGTTTCTTATCTTTTTTTTTTTTTAGTGGGAAAATAAATAAATATGGAAAAAGAAGAAAAAAGTAACAACAAATTAAGACTTTTTTTTTTGCAGCCATATTAATTTTTTATTTTTTTTGACAAGGGTAAAAAATATCCTTACATTATGTGAAATGTACAAAAAAAAAACCCTCAGTTTATAGTTTGGTCCATAAATGTTGTTTCCCTAAATACTTTGGTCCAAATATATCTTTGATGTTAATAGTTTGGTCCAAAAATGTTCGTTTTGTTACTAAATAGATCAAAAATATCCTTTTCCGAATACATATTTTATTTCTTTTTCTTTTAAAACAAATCTTATTCCTAATAAATATATCACTTTTAAAGAACCTTATTCTTGTTTTTTTTTTAAATTTTAAAATCACTTTAACTAATGAAAATGTAGGAAATAATTTTTTCTTCATAATCTCATTTTATTAATTAAAATAGAATAATTTCATGTACTCTTTTAACAGATAGTGTGTGTGTATATATATATATATATAATATGTAGTTGATATTTTTTTTAAAAAAATAGAAAAATGGTAATCAAACTTTTGACTTAAGTTCTTTCCATTTTTAGTAATATATGATTTTTTTTTTCTTTTTTTTTTCAATCAAGAAGAAAGTTGAGTTACCAGCCTCAAACTTTCTATTACAAAAGCATGAATTAAAAAAGATTGATTGCCCATCAAAAGTAACTTGAAGTATTTTTCTCTTGTCTTCTTCTTCAAACCTATCCAACTACACTTCATGATTCATACCTTCTTTATGGATTTATTGGATCTAGTTGAACCTATTGATACTGTCAAATGGTTTTGCGTTGCTTGTCGCATCAGTAGGTGCCTTGGAACAAACTCCTCAGTCATTTTACCGTCCCAACTATGTTGCCTTCCATGTGTCTTCTTTTGCTTTTGTTGCTTCCACTTCTTTGTTGCCTAGGTGATATATCTATCTAAGCAAATGTCTAGCATATTGTCTTCCTCATCTTCATCAAGAGAATCCTCTCCCAAATCCACTCCATCTTCACCAAGAGAATCCTCACCCAAATCAATTGTATTTGACACTAAGGCCCTTGACTCATTCTTCTTTGCAAGCACACATTTAGGCACAAATACGGGAGCTTCTGGACTTAATTTGCTATTTAAAGCAGGTGGTGAGACTTGTTTTTCTTGGATCAAATCGTTGTCATTCTTTGTTAACCTTACTTGCTTTCCAGTAGTCTTCAATAAAGCATCAAAGCTATTCGAACATAATAGGTCTCTTGAGACATTACTAGTGTCTTGCCTCTTCTCATTGTCATGAAAATTCCCAGTCAGACCCTTTTCAGTACATGGAAAATTATTTTGACTAGTAGGGGAAATGATCCGACTACTAGTTGATTTTTTGTGTGCAACTAGTGTCCAATTTTTAGTTGGATTCTCATTTTCAACTTGCAAAACATAATGCCCAGAATTTTCAGCATCTTCAACATCAGATGTATCCATTAGTTTTTGTCCTGAATCCATTAATTTTTGCCCTAAATCAACTCGCGGCGCATCAACCCCAACTCCTGGTGTTCCCCCTGCGTTTTTAGTTGCATTAGACATCAAATTCAACCCAACTTCTTTTGATTGCACCTCATTAGTAGCAGCCTGTTGGTTATTGCAATCACCTTTGTTTTCGGTAGTTGTTTGAAGACCAATATTACTTGTATCAACATCCATTGAGTCTTGCTCAGAAGTGGAAGCAACCAATTGTCGATCTAAAGAAGTAGCTTTACTTTGATCGACATCTACAGTCTTTCTTTTTTCATTTAATATTTCTCTCGCATCGCCTTGATACTTTTCACTATCGGTAGTACCTTTTAAATCACCTTCAATGGTATCATCAATTTGTTTATTATTTTGATTTCTTTTAGAAATGAAATGACAACTATCTTCATCATGACCTTGGTGCTTACAATAATTGCAATACAAAGGTAGATTATCATATACAATCTCATGAAAAAACCTCGATCAACTTACCAAAATTTTCATCCACAAATTGCAACCTTATACGATTTGGAAGCTTTTCCATTAGATCAAGTATAACCTTGACCCTAGCCGTGCTAGGTCTTGACTTGATTTGAGTAGCTTTATCTATAGTGATTGGTTTCCCAACTGCTGATGCTATAGACAACAGAGACTTCTTTGCAAAAAAATTTGGAGATAAGTTCGGTAAAGAAATCCAAACCATAGCTAACGTCGTTTCCTCCTTAGGATTATATCCAATGGACCATGGAAAAACCCTACATTGGTGCTCCTCTCTATTGTAGAGAAGATAATTAACTGAGCGAGATAATGCCAGTACATAATCTTCATATTGATCAAATCTTAACAAAATTTGTCTTGGAGCAAGTAAGCCAATTAAACAATTGCCCTTGGTACCAAGATGTTTCGGTAAAATTGATCTTAATACCTTCAAATCTGGCGTACCATGGGATAATTTAAACACCACTACTTGATGTAATCCCTCTTCGATCATAAAGTCTTGCCTTTCCTCCATTGAAAACGTGATAGTAGGTTCTCCATGAATTATTTCGATTGATTTTACGATTGTTTTTGAGTTAATTAAGGCAGATTGTTTAGGATTTATAGTATTGGAATTGAAAAGGGTGGTGTATGTGGTGGTTTGGGGTGGTGGGGCAGGCTGGACAGCCTCGAAAGGAGGCCGTCCAGTGGCCGTAGCAGCCATGATAGCTGCGCAGCTGCTGCCTATGTAGGAGCCACCAGAAACCCTAGGTCAGCAGTTTTTCCGGCGCTTCGGGTTCTTAGTAATATATGATGATGATGATGATTTCACATAGTTTAAATGCATTCTTGACTCTTTTTCGTATATCTTTTTTATATGCAAAAAAAAGGGGCATCTATCATAAATTTTACAAGTAGATGAGTGAAACCCAAATTATTCATTGAATCAAAGGGAAAATGGGCAAATATACCACTCAACTTTGGGATTTAGAGCATACACACCTCTCGTTAATAATGTGGTAAATATATACATCCTGCATCTAATAAATGTGGCATATTTACCCTTTTCATTAACAAATCTATAGTAACTTAATTAAAAAAAATATACAATAGTGGTTTTTTAATTTCAAAAATGTCACGTGGCGTTTGCAGGTTTCTTGTCCCAACCTGGAAGATCTATATGTATGCGGGCCTATCAGCATAAGTGCTCTATGCTCTCACCAACTTCCAATAGCCTACTTCACCAAACATCAAACATTGCATGTACGAGATTGTAGAAAATTGACAAGCTTGATGTCTCCATCAGTGGCCAGAGGTCTTCTGAATCTCCAAAGACTAAAAATATATACTTGCCAATCAATGGAAGAAGTAATCACAAAAGGAGAAGAAATCATGACTAATGAGCACTTATTTCCCCTGTTGGAAGAGCTGAAGCTTTGGAATCTGCCTAAGCTGGGACATTTCTTTCTGACAGAGCATGCTCTTGAATTTCCATTTCTCAAGGAAGTGAATATTGGTGACTGCCCTGAAATGAAGACGTTTATCAAACATGGAATATCTGTGAGTACACCGAGTCTTGAAAGTGTGAATTATGATTATGAGGTGAAAGTAGATGATCTGAATAAATGGATACAGCAGAGGTTCAATTAAAAGGTTTGTCTTATTCCGCTAGCTATATAAGTTCTACTGCTCTCTTTCCGTTTTAGATACTTATATAATTTCATCAACTTTCTTTTAACTTAATAAGCTAGTCATCTCTCTCTCTTTTGCATTCTCTGTTTCCTGCAGGAACAAAAAGCTACTGATGGCAACGAAGCTGAATCTAGTCATGGCAGAAATTAGGAAGGTAGTGAGTACCCAATGAAATAATGCAAGTAAAACCTCGAACAACACCTGATACCTATGCTCGTGATGGATGTAACAAGTAGAGGTGGATCTACATTATTGTAACCTATCGGTTCATGTCAACCCTCTAGCTATTGCCCATAGATCTTGTATATGCTTTAGTAATATCTACAAAATAGTTGATTGTGATTTAAACTTGAGGTCGGTGTAGGATTCTGTAAGCTTTAAATTTGGAATCCGCCTGTGGTTCTAAATTCTTCTTTCATTATATTTAACAGCTAATATGTAGATTTATTTTCTCATGTCATTTTGCATTCTACATTGTTTTGAAAGATTTTAAAGATAAGTTTTCTGGAGATTTTAAAGAGACTAAAGCTTCTAATGTTAAAACTCTGTTTTGAAGAGCCATTGATCAAATTACAGGATGTTTTTTTGTTGTTGGAATGAGTAAACTCTGTTTTTCAGTCAGTTGCGAGGGTTTCAACAGTTGATAGGTTAAAAGATCTCCATCCGGAAGCTAATGTGCAAAGGATGGCTCCAGTAGGACAGCACACAATCGAGAAATCAACGACTGCTGGATCCGGTGAAAATGAGGAGTCTAGAAATTCAGGCTTCTCTCTTTCTCTTTCACACCAGATCCTTTTTCTTTAAAAGAAGGGATGGTGAGGAACTTATCTTCAAATTTGACAACCAATCACATTGCGGATGAAAGTGGCTGCAATAAGAAAGAACCCATTGAAGAGTACAATCCATTTGCAAATCGAATTGAGTTTCCCTTTTCCGATGTAGTTAGATAGAGAAGGTGACTGCCTGCCTGAGATTTCAGTTTCTATCCTCTGCTGAGTGATGGAAGTTTGAGAACTTGTAATTTTGGTGCACAATAATCCACCTCAGGATTTTTAATTTTTTTACCTTGCCATGACTTCCTTTATATGGTTTGATTTGCTTTGAGATTTTGAATTGTTTTTTTTCTCTGATGCAAGGAGAGTAAAAGTTGAGTTGAAAGGATGTCAAGTTTTCTTGATGCGAAAGTAGTTGGTTGGCAAGATTATTCAGTACTTATGAAAAGATTGGTTTCTAGTTTGCTTGGAATTTAATCTCTCTTTCATTTGTATCATTTAGCAGTTAAAGTCTATACAGAGATGTACTCTTTGGAGAACATCAACAAGTTAGATAGCTGCTACTCAACCCCATTGGTTAAGAATAGACCCGTGATTTGTTTATATGGACTTGGGTAGTCCTTGCCATGAGCTAATTTTTTGGGGTTGAGTTATGCACATATGTCATATCTTAAAACATATCTTTTCCTCATTGCATGAGACTTGCCTAGTGCAGTGTACGTCTCCTATATGTGAAGGCTATTACAATGGAGGAAAGTTTACCCCTGTGTGCACCCTAAGGGGCCGTTTGGTTACGGTATAAGAGGACATGTTATTCATGTATAAAACATTGTATTAGTTTTACTATGTTTGGTAAAACCTTTTTACTAGGTTGAAAAGTCAACATGACTTATACTATGTTTGGTTGATAAATTCTAAATATTGTATAAAAGTTATTTATGTATTAATTTTATATGGTGTTTGGTTGCGTTTTTTGTAATCCTACGTAATTAATACCTACATAACTTATGAGGGAATCTATGTATAAGTTATGCAGGATAGAAGGTGGAATAAGTTATGTGGATATTAGTTATACATGTATTAAAAAGATAAATTACACATGTATCCCTGTTAATTTATTTTTTAATCTTGTTTTTATTGAAAACTTTACATAACTATTCTATTTTCCCAAATATTTTTGTTTCTTTTTCTTTTTGTATACAAACGATTTTTTATTTGTTTTCATTTAAAATCAAAATATAATATTTATTCATATTGTGTATCGGAATGTATAATTATGATAGCGCATATGCTAATTATATATTCGCATGATATATTAGTACTAAATATATCCGCATATTTAATTATAATGTACTAATTTTTTTTATTTAGAATGTGAATTTATATATACTTTAAATATTTGGTATACTAAAAATGTACAAACAACATAATTTCTACATAATTAAACCCTGCATAACTAAACTCTGCATAACTAATACCTGCATAACTAAACATTGTATAACTAATATCTGCATAACTAAACATTGTATAACTAATATCTGCATAACTCTAACCAGTAACCAAACGGCCCCTAAAGGTAGCGTTTGCAAGTTTCATTGTCATAAAAAATCCGAGTGCCTATTTTATAATAACCATCACATTTAAAATAAAATCCTACCAGGTAACTCTGTTCACTAAAGATTAGGCAAATTGGAAGAAATAGGAAAGGATATACTTTGCCAAAAATTAGAGAGAGTGTATGGACAAAGTCTGATCTTTGGGCACTTCGCAAGCAAGATGAAAATTCCAAAAAGAATCATATACTTTTCCATTTTTTCTTCTTTATAGTGTCTACCATTGCAAGAAATCATATATTTTGGGAAAGTCATAACATGAGTTTGAGTGAAGGAAGCTATGGAATCAGATGTTCACTACTTTAATATGTTAGCTAATCAATACTCTCACTTTAAAGATATTATTTTGACAGCTTATAAATCTCTGTGAATTTGTTGCTTGGAATAACACAATCAAACTCTCCATTGCCTCTCTTAAGTATTCATTTTCATACCAAATTCTCCAACATTGCTACTCTTTGATTTTCATACCAAATTCTCCATTTCCGCTCTATGATCTTTCATTTTCATACCAAATTCTCTCACATTGCTAGTTTTTGATTTTCATACCAAATTCTCCATTTCCGTTCTCTGGTCTTTCGTTTTCATACCAAATTCTCAAACATTGCTACTCTTTGATTTTCATACCAAATTCTCCATTTCCGCTCTCTCATATTTCATTTTCATACCAAATTCTACATTGCTGCTCTTCTACCTTTCATTTTTCATACCAAATTCTCTAATTCCGTTCTCTCATATTTCATTAGCATACCAAATTCTCCATTTCCAATATCTGATATTTCATTTTCATACCAAATTATCCATTTCCACCATTTTCACACCTTGTAACCAAAAAATATGGAATTCTTATCTACTTTGGTGGGGAATGTCACTGGTTGCTTGATGCAGCCAATAGAGCGAGGGATTAGGTATTTATATTACTACAACACTAACATCACATCTATGGGAAAAGAATCTCAGAAGCTGAAGAACAGAAAAAGTGACGTGCAGCGAAGAGCAGGAGATGCCTGGGGAAACTTACAACTCATTTCACTCACTGGCGAGGCTTGGTTAGAAAGTGTTGATACCACTATTGCACAAGTGGAAGGTGTAATGGGACGTACAGCTGAGGTTAAAAGGGGTTGCTTTTATGGTTGGTGTCCAAACTTGAAGTCACGTTACTCCCTCAGCAGGAGAGCCAAGAAAATTACAGAGGAGTTGACTAAACTTCAAACTGAAGGCGAAGTAATCTCCTTTGATCGTCGAGTTCAAAGTGAGGCTATATATAGTAACAATGGTGAGGAGCTGCACTCCAGAAAATTGAAAGAGGAAGAGGTCATGGCAGCTGTGAGAGATGAAGGGGTCACTATGATTGGGATATGTGGTCTGGGTGGTGTTGGTAAAACAACACTCGCTGAGAAAATCAGACTAAAGGAGAAACAACAAGGGTTCTTCAAAGATGTTGTCATGGTAACTGTCAGTCAACAACCTGACTTGAAAAAACTTCAGGGTCAGATCGCAGAAGGACTTGGGCTGAAATTAGAAGGGGATAATTTGTTGATTCGTGGAGATCGGCTGCGTACAAGGCTAATGCTTCAGAACAGCCACAACCTTATAATCTTGGATGATGTTTGGGAGGCTCTTGATGATCTAGACAAGCTTGGAATTCCCAGCGGTAACAGCCACAACCATCGGTGCAAAGTGATATTGACGACGCGATTCCGAAATGTTTGTGTAGAAATGGAAGCTCAGACGATCATTGAAGTAGGAACATTATCTGAAGAGGAAGCATGGAGCCTTTTCAAAGAGAAAGTCGGTGATTTTGGCAACGATCCTTCTCTGATTGACATAGCAAAAGAGATTGCCAAAGAATGCAAGGGGTTGCCGCTTGCAATTATTATACTTGCAGGAGCACTAAAGAGTAAAACCAAGCCTTCGTGGGAGGATGCCCTTATACAATTACGTGATGCAGAACCAAAAAATATCCCTGGAGTGAGCAGTAAGGTGTATAAATCTCTGAGGCTAAGCTATGACCACTTGAGCGAGAATGAGGCAAAGTATCTCTTTTTGTTTTGTTCTTTGTTCGAGGAAGATAGTGATATTCGGACTGGAGAATTGCTTACATTTGGAATGGGGCTTGGCATCTTTTCGAGTATTAAAAATATACAAGGAGCAAGAAATAGGGTGTGTCTTCTATTAGAAATATTGAAAGATGGTTTCTTGTTATTCCAAGGTTCAGAAAAAAATCATGTGAAAATGCATGATGTGGTCCGAGATGTGGCTATAAGTATTGCGTCTGAAGGAGAGCATAACTTTATGGTAAGTCACGATGTTAACTCAGAAGAGCTCCCAAGTAGAACTTGTTATGAGCATTTCAGTCATATGTCAATTATTGCAAATAAATTTGATGAGCTTCCTAGACCAATATTTTGCCCAAAACTGAAGCTTTTAATATTGAAACTCAGTTTTGAAGATCCATTCAAACTACAGGACGATTTTTTTGATGAAATGAGTAACCTCAATGTATTGAGTCTGAGGGGACACAGTTTTAGGGAGTCAATTCTGCGTTTTCCAGCATCCATTAGGAGGTTGTCAAGTCTGAGGACACTGTGTCTGAGTAATTTAAGGTTAGATGACATATCCTTTATTGGGGAACTTGTCGAATTAAAAATTCTGAGTATAAGAGATTGTGAGTTAGATGAGCTGCCAGAAGAGATAGGAAAACTGACCAAGCTAATTAGTTTAGAGTATTGGAATTGGAAAAGAAAACTTAAAAGGATTTCAGGAGGGGTGTTATCAAAACTAGCTCAATTGGAGGAACTACATATTGTGGGAGTAGAAGATTTCAGTGATGTGATCTACAGTAACTTGGGCCTTTCCTCCAAGTTGAAACGGTACGCTCTTAAAGTGCATGGATTTTATTTTGATGATTGCGACAAGAGTATTGCTTTAGAGGTCATGGAGACTGCCCCATTGGGTGATTGGATCTGCCACCTGTTGAAGGAGAGTGAATATGTAGATTCAAGGGGAAAGGGCTCTAATAATGTGTTGACTGAGTTGCAGCTGAATGAATTTCAGAACCTGAAATGTTTCAGCCTCTGCGAATGTGATATAGTGACACATTTATTGAAGACAACACATGAAGTAATCAAGTTCCCCAATTTATATCTGTTGAACCTTCAATTTCTGGAATGCCTGACTCACATTTGCAGTGACAATGTTGAGCGCATTGAGTTCCCTCAGTTACAAAGAATGCTCTTCATTGAACTACCTGAGTTCCAGAATTTCATGCCTACAGCCAACAACTCAAATCCTCTTTTTGATGAAAAGGTTTGCTTCTTATCACCAAAATGTTACCTTTTACTTGAGCATTAAACATATTTACTTAAACAAAGTCTATTGCTCACATATATCCTTTTTGTCTAACTAGTAAAAAGAAAAAAATTAAAATTAATTTTTTTAATTTGTTATTTAAAAAATCCATATAAGGCTATATTTGATGTGAATTTTTGTGACTTTTTTTATTCAACGGTTAATTTAAGTTTTAAATATCTCCCTTAGAGATATATTAACTTATCATTATTTGAGTTTCATATTCTTATTTCATTTTTTAAGTGTGAAAATAAATAATAATTTTTCATATTATTTGAGTTTCATATTCTTACTTACCTAAGATGATAAAAACTGCCCTCAATTTATAGTTTAGTCCAAAAATGTTCTTGCCCTCACTACTTTAGTAAGAAAATGTTCTTGCCGCTGATAGTTTGTTCTGGAAATGTTCCTATTGTTACTACTTGAGTCAAAAATATTTCTTTCCGCATAAATATAGTATTTCTTTTCTTTCTGAACAAATCTTATTCCTATTAAAAGATATTACTTTTAAAGTACTCTATTATTGTTTTCTTTATTTTAAAATTACTTTAACTATTAAAAAATGTACCCTTTATATTGATAATATATATCTTATATATAAGATCATAGTAAATCAACCATTAATTTTTATTTTGATATTTATAATAAAATAAGAAATGTTTTTAGTATTATTTTTTTCCAGTTGAAGTAGGATTAACATTTGCTAATAAAAAAAATATCATTAGGAAAAGAATGTGTATGTTCAAAAAGAAAATAAATAATAAATTTATTTGTTAATAAAATTGGTGCATATATACATCTACTGTCTAATTTATGGTGCATATTTATCATTTTCGTTAAATTTTTTATATTTATTTAATTAAAAAGTATATAATAGTAATTTTTTAACTTCAAAGATTGTTTGTACGATATTGTGGAAAATTGAGAAACTTGATGTCTCCATCAGTGGCTAAAGGTCTTCTGAATCTGCAAGCCTTATCCATAGAAGACTGTGAATCAATGGAAGAAGTGATCACAAAAGGAGAAGGAATCATGACCTTATTTCCCCGATTGCAAGAGCTGAATCTTATTAATCTGCCTAAGTTGGGGCATTTCTTTCTGACAGAGCATGCTCTTGAATTTCCATTACTCAGAATTCTGTCTATTTGTGGCTGCCCTGGAATGAAGACGTTTGTTCAACTGGGAATATCTGTGAGTACACCGATTCTCAAATGTGATGATGAGGTGAAAGTAGATGATCTAAATAAATGGATACAAGAGAGGTCAAATCCTCTTTTTGATGAAAAAGTTTGCTTCTTATCACCAAAATGTTTCCTTTTACTTGAGCATTAAAGATGTTTGCTTAAACAAAGTCTATTGCTTAGATATATCCTTTTTGTCTAACAAGTGAAAAAATAATTTTAAATTAACATTTGCTAATAAAAACCTATCATTTGGAAAAGAATGTGTTTAAAAAATGATACTATATTTATTTGAAAAATGACAATTTTGACTTATTAAGTAACAATAAGTGCATTTTAGACCACTTTTTCGTTTATTTTTTATATTTACAGAAAAATGGGGCATTTATGATAAATTTTACTAGCAGATGAGTGAAACTCAAATTATTCATTGAATTAGGGGGAAATGGGCAATATACTACTCAACTTTGCGATTTTGAGCAAATATACCTCTTGTTAATAAAATTGATGTATATATACCTCTACCGTCTAATATATGGTGCATAATTATCATTTTCGTTAATAAATTTATATTTATTTAATTAAAAAATATATAATAGTGATTTTTTAATTTCAAAAATGTCGTGGCTTTCAAAAATTATCTCACCCTTTTTTTACCCCTCTAGACCCATCCCGAATGGAAAAACAACACAAATGTATTTGAGATACTAAAAAACTTTTTTAAAATATGAAACAAGATCATATACAATTTTATATATATATATATATATATATATATATATATATATATTTGGCTTTTTTAAAATATATAAATAAATGTGTGTAAGCACTTTTGGCTTCTCCACTCAATAGCTCCAACTGTATCTGCAACAAAGTTTGATACTTCAAAGCTCGCAGGTTTCTTGTCCCAACCTAGAAAAGCTATACATCTGGAAACTTGAAAGCATAAGTGCACTATGCTCTCACCAACTTCCAACTAACTACTTCACCAAACTTCAAACATTGAAAGTTTCAGATTGTGGAAAATTGAGAAACTTGATGTCTCCATCAGTGGCCAAAGGTCTTCTGAATCTCAAAGTGTTACACATAATAAATTGTGAATCAATGGAAGAAGTGATCACAAAAGAGGAACAACAAGGAGAAGGAATCATGACCTTATTTCCCCTCTTGGACAGACTGGAGCTTTGCAAGCTGCCTAAGCTGGGGCATTTCTTTCTGACAAACCATGCCCTTGAATTTCCATTTCTAAGATATGTGGAAATGGAAGACTGCCCTGAAATGAAGACGTTTGTTCAACAGGGAATATCTGTGAGTACACCGATTCTCAAATGTCGTGATGAGGTGAAAGTAGATGATCTCAATAAATGGATACAGCAGAAGTTCAATAACAAGGTATGTCTTATTCCGCTAGCTATACAAGTAATTGCTACATGATATTCTAATTAGGCTCTATTGCTCTCTTTCCGTTTTAGATACTTATTTAAGTTCATCAACTTTCTTTTACTTAATAAGCTACTCATCTCTCTCTTCTTTAGCATTCTCTGTTTCTGCAGGAACAAGAAGCTAGTGATGGCGACGAAGCTGAACCTAGTCATGCCAGAAGTTAATTAACAAGCAGAGGCGGATCAACATTATTGTAACCTATCGGCTATAGATCTTGTATATGTATTAGTAATATCTAAAAAATAGTTGATTGTGATATAAACTTGAGGTCACTGCAGAATTCTGTAAACTATAAATTTGGATCCGCCTGTGATTCTAAGGTCATCTTTCATTATATTTAACAGCTAATAAGGACTTTTTGTCAATAAAAAAAAGGATTATACTTCCCAGTTACTAATAAAAACAAGTAGCAGAGTTCAGAGTAGAGAAAAGGTGCTCAACTGGTAACAAAGGAGATCATAGCTATGGATTTCCTATCTAAAGTTGTGGAAAAATGCTCAAATTTCATGATCAATAATGTTGGGTATCTCATTTACTACAATAGAAACATCAAATATCTGGATGAAGAATCTGATAAGCTAGAGATAATCAGAAATGAGGTGCAGCAAGAAGCGGAGGCTGCCCGGAGAAACATACAAGTCATTTCTCCCAGTGTTGTGGCTTGGTTAACTAGTGTTGATACCACTACTGCAGATGTGGCTACTACATTGCGACGTAGAGCTGAGGTTGAAAGAGGCTGTTTCTATCGTTGCTAGTACAAACTTGAAGTACCATCGATGAAAGTGACACTCACAATGTGTCGCTGCGATGTTTGTCAGGCTATGGAGGCTCATAAGATCATGGAAGTTGGAACCTTATCTAAAGAGGAAGCATGGATCCTTTTCAGGCAGAAAGTCTGTAATTCAGTTGATGATCCTTCTCTTCATGACATAGCAAAAGAGGTTGCCAAAGAATGCAAGGGGCTGCCAATTGCAATTGTTACAGTTGCAAGAGCACTAAAGTTTAACAACATACAGACCTTCATGGGAGGGTGCCCTTGTAGAATTACAAAGATCTGCACCAAGAAATATTCCGGGAGTGATTGAAAATGTGTATCAACCTCTGAAGGTATGCTATAATCACTTAGAAAGCGATGAAGCCAAGTACCTCTTTTTGCTTTGTTCCTTCGTCGAGGAAGATAGTGATATCTTGCCTGAACAATTACTTAGAAAAGGAATGGGGCTTGGCATCTTTTCAGAAATTGAAAATTTTGAACATGCAAGAAATAGGATGTGTCTTCTGTTAGAAACTTTGAAAGATGGTTTCTTGTTATCCCAAGGTTCAAACAGAAATTATGTCAAAATGCCTGATGTGGTCCGTGACGTGGCTATATATATTGCTTCTGAGTGCAAGCATATTTTTATGGCAAGTCACTTCTGAGATACTCCTCATTTTCTTTCAAGTAAATATTGTACTTACTAAGCTAGTCATGTTTGTTCTTTTGCATTCTCTGTTTCCTGCAGGAACAAAAAACTAGTGATGGCAATGAAGCCGAATCTAGTGAGTGCAGAAGCTAATGTCTGTGACTCCGAAGCTAGGAAGGTAATAAATAAGTACTCGATGAAATAGTTCAAATGTGTAAGTTTGCTTGAACATCACCTGATACCTATTCTGATGGAGGTAACAGGCAGAGGCGGATCTATGATATTGTAACCTAAGAGTTTATATGAGCACAATAGTTTTTACCCAGAGACTTTGTATATTAACTTGAGTTCATTGTAATATGTTGATGTATTTTCTCAATTCTATTTTGTTTTGATTGAAAAGTTACATATTAGTTTAATAGCTCGATGATCAGTGTGCATAACTTGTTTAGGCTCAGACTTTTCATCATCAGACAGACATAAAAATGGCCTTTTAATAAGGTAGAAGTCTAAAGCGCGAATACACCTAACAGAAGACTGTACCTCGAAAGTAGCCAATGATCACTTTATGTATCAACTCTTTCCAAGTTTCCAAGTGATGTGCAGTAATATAACATTATTCTATGATTGATTGGAAATATATAGGAACTTTTATTTTTATTTTGGGATAATGCATAAGTACCCTCTAGACTATGACCGAAATCCCAGAAACACACATAAACTTAACTAGGGTCTTATTATCCCCTAAACTAATTTAAAATGGAATAAATACACCACAAATGTTGACATGACATAGAGAGTGTCACACTCTCTCGAAGACAAGTGATGAGTGCACAAATTGGACATATGTCATTTTTTGATTGGAAACTTTATAATTAGTTAGTACACATATTCATTGACAATAAAACTTATATATATTTAATTATTTTTATTACTTTCTTTGTAAAATATTTATTTTAATATCTTTTCACTTTAAACTTTTTTTCTAATTAATATATTATCTTTTCACTTTTAATTATTTTTAAAAAATTATGTGTATTTTTTTAAAAAAAATAATTTAAAAGTGTCCTTAAATTTTAACGTTTTTATTTTTTTATGTTTATTTGATTTTCTTCACTTTTTTTTTTATATCCGTTCAAAATTAACTTATTTTAAATATAAGACATTTGAAATCAAATCAAAACAAAAGACAAAGAAAATAAAATCAATAGAAAAATAAAAGAGAAAAAATAATGAATGTAGGTAAAAAAAAAGTTTCGATACAAGGTAAAAAATAATGTGTATTAATTAATTTAAATACAAGATTAAAAAAAATAAGATAATTTTAAAAAAAATTTGAAATATTTAATATTTTTTTAAAAAAAATTAAGAAAAAAATATTAATTTTTTTAAAAAAAATAAATTTTAATTAAAAAATAACATTACACACGTGGTGAGCGAGTGTGTACAAACACAACCAACTTGGGTAGTTGAAGGTGCCACATCAGCACAAAAGGTGCACAAAAATACAAGCTACTGCAAGTTTTTATAGTAATTATTTTATTAAATTATATACCTATTATTTATTTTTAATTATTTATAATCATTCTGGAAATGTATAAACTAATTTTGGAAAGCTTGTAAAATGAGAAATTATTATTTCTTATCATTATTTTAGCTATTATTAACATTTAGTATGACAACGTTTAAAAAAGCAGCCTCCTTTAAATATTAATTATTTCTAAATTAACATAGCCAAGAATTTGAATTTTTTTGACGTTTTATTTATCTAAACACGCAGAATTTTATTTTTGAACCTGAAACATGTAATTAACCCTTGGGTGAATTATAATTTTATTTTTACTATTTGATTAATTAAATAATTTATAACATTTTAATATATGTTAATTACTAAATGTAAGTTTTAATAATCAAAAAATAAATTGGCTATAAAAAAGATACGCATAAAGAAAAATATTACAAAATGTCTAGGTGGTGTAACATTAAATTTATAGAAAAAATTACAAGTTCAAATGAAAAAGAAAGAAAAGTAAATAAAGACATGACATCCATAATAAAAAAACATCACATTAAAATATATAGACAATAATATTGTCATATTAATTGAGTTACATTTTGTTAGAAGTCGACTTGCTATAGACAAAATATTTCATATGTATAAAAAACTAAAATCATAAAAAAATAAACAGAAAAGAAAGCATGACTATGTTAAAAATACAAATACATTATATTTCTTGAACTCTATATTAAAGGATCTGTATATAAAAAATTAAATATGTATTCTAATACAATAAAATTCAATGTAACATTTGCACTAATTTTTACTTTACATTATTTTTTATTTTATTTTTACTTGTGCACTAATTTTTGTACTTCTCTGTAATAGTTAAGTACATGGATTTTATAAACATTTGAGATTACATATAAAAAGGAAAAAGTACAAACATGTTGTTTTAAAAAGATAAATGATTATCAAACAACGAAAAATACATAACTATAAATCTTTATTAAAGACTTACTCTTTTACGGGTCTAGTTGTGAAAATATTATGCGGGATTTAACATGCTTACCCTTAAAATAATTAATTATAAATATAAATTGTGATTACCTTGATTATATTTATATCCTAAAGATAGAAGAAATGAAGAATATAAAAATATAATAATCAATTACGAAATTATATTTAAAAACTCAAAAAGATGGAGATATGAAAAATGAAATTCACTTACAACTTCATATTGGAGATTATTCATCTTGTAACTATGATAATTTACATATTTCTCAACAAAAAGAAGATGAATATGCATGAAAGTTTAAAGAATACAAATAAATTTTCAGTAAGAATTCTTACAATTAAAAATTGGTAATGAAAATTTTACAAATGATGTAGACTAACCTAATGTAAAATGAAAAATGAGCACATATTTGAATGAAAGAAGGAAATATAGACTCCTCATTACCCCACTTATCTTACAAATTAAAATTGAAGGTTATTAGACTCTTCATTACCCACATTTAAGATCTTGCATTAAGTCGAGGTACATGAATATATGATTGTATTATGAAAAGTATTTTTGGTCACAACTCACCAGTGTTTCTCTAAAAAGTAATTTGAGAGAGTAACCTGTTGTTTATCTTTCCATTTCTTTATGGTGCCATTTGGTTGTACTAGAAATTATTCTAAAAAAACATCAAGTAGTCATTTGTGTGAAACTGGAAGGGAAATACTTTGTTAAAAGTTGAAGAGAATGTCTGGACTGATCTTTGAGTACTTGGCAAGCAAGTGGAAAATTCCGAAAAGCAACAATTACTTTTCCTTTTTTTCTTCTTTATTGTGTGCCATTACAAGAAAGCATGAGTTTGAGTGAAGGAAGATATGGAATCAGATATGTTCACTACTTTAATATGTTAGCTAATCAACACTCTCACTCTAAAGATATTATTTTGACCCCACTCTCAACATGAATGCACAGCTTATAAATCTCTGTGAAGTTGTTGCTTGGAATAAAACAATCAAACTCTCCATTACCTCTCTTAAGCTTCCATTTTCACACCAAATTCTCTGTTAGGACCGAAATAAGCAGGTGTAATGCGGAAGCTAGCAAAGCAAACCTCGAAAGACCATGAGTAAGAAGACAAACGAGAAATATACCAAAAGAGACAGATTTAACGTGGTTCGGTCAATCGACCTACGTCCACAAAGAAGATGAGCAATCCACTATAAATATGAGAGTACAAAATATGGAGAGAAACAACCTCAAACAATTCACTCTGAATACAAGGAGGTACACAAAACTCTCCC
>JAJOOF010019282.1:0-32937 GCA_029582545.1 Solanum lignicaule
TAATTTTTTTAAAAAAATAATGAAAAAAAGGATCAAAACATAAAAGACTCTATTCTTGTAAAAATGCATTATCAAAACCGCGGAGGAGATAAAGTGGGCTTCTCATTAAATAAGTGAACAATTGAATTGGCTCAATTTCACAAGTAAACCAATAAAATTAAGTGCTAATTTCCATTTTATTGATCAATAAATCGGACTTGGAAAAAATATCTTAATAATGTAATAGATTCATACAACTCCATTTTTTAAACATGCTTTGAAAAACAACCCTAAATAATGATCATAATCAAGTATCATTGAATTCCTTTTCTATAATTTTTATAGTCGTACCATCTCAAGAAATAATTAAAATAATTGGAAGATTTATAAAATTAATTTAAAAAACAAATTATACAAATTGACCAAAGCTATTCCAATCTTCTATAAATTGATGGGGGCACAATACATCTTTTGTATAATCAACTTCAAAGTCTTCTTTCTCATACAACATTTTTTTTCATTCATGAAGGTATGATTTCTATTCCCCCCACCCCCACCCCCCACCCCTCCACTTTTTGTCTATTATTAATTTTTCTCTAAGCATGACACCTACTTGTTATAATACTTGGCCATTTGTCTATATGTTCTTTAACTCAACTCAAATTCAATTGAATTTGTTTTTGCTTGATTTGTATTAATATATAGGTTAGTGTTGTTTCTTTTTAAGAATTGTTTATCATGAATCGGAGCGAATCTAATATGTATGGGAGAAAGAAAAGGAAAAAGAACGGTCAAAAATAGTATCAGTGAAATTTAAGTGTTATGTATTTAGATGATATAAAGTGAACTTGTAGGCACAATGAGATTGCAATTTTAATGTATGTTAGTACTTATTAAGTTAATTATATGATTATTTTCTATTGATTAAGTAATTAATCTTGTGATTTGAATGTACTTAAGTGGACAAATAGGAATCTTATTAGGTAAAAGAGGACAACTAATCCATTTATGTGTTTCCCCACCTATCCTCCCCTTAATTAGGCCAACAGGCAAATAAAAAAAGAAAAAGAATTAAGGGGAATTAATGAAAGGTTTGCCATCACAATAATAATTGGCTTTGATTTTGACAAAATTATAAATTGGACTAGGTGCAGTCCAATGATTTAATAATTGCTTCCCAAGTGACATGGTTCACA
Organism: Solanum lignicaule; assembly: GCA_029582545.1. Lineage (NCBI taxonomy): Eukaryota > Viridiplantae > Streptophyta > Magnoliopsida > Solanales > Solanaceae > Solanum > Solanum lignicaule. The sequence continues at coordinate 1,176 of JAJOOF010019282.1, forward strand.
TTATATCCTAAATGGATAATTTTTAATAAATATTAACGATATAATGTATTTTTATATTATCAGAAATTGACTATTTTATAGTATATAATTATTATTTTTATTTTTTTAGATAACTATATTGAGTTTGCTATGCAAATTTTGACTATTATTATAAGGTAACTTAAACTCGATATTTTACATAATTATTAGAACCCCAAAAGCTTCTTTCAACCCCCTAAACCACATATTTCTCCCTATTTTTTTTTATTTTTTTTGATGTCATGCATAATAGTTTAATACTTTTGTGTCCTCCTTAAATTAAAATTTACAAACTTCTATTACATGAAAACATATTAATTTGCAAAGAGTGGCACTTTTTGGGGTTAATACCTCAGATGGTCACTCAACTATCCACTTTTGCCTCAGAAAGTCACTCGACTTTTAATTTTCACTAAAAAGTCACCATGTGAGTGATTTTCTGAGGAAAGACTGGATAGTTGAGTGACCATCTGAGGTATTAACCACCCCACTTTTTGTGGTTGAAAAACGAAATGAGTGGATTAGAAGTGATGCTTTTCACTAAATCTAAGTCCTTGTTTTATAAATACCAAGTTCTCTTCCCCACGCCACCCCCACCCCCACCCCCAAGTATCACACATGAACCGCCCCATTCAAAACTCAAAAAGAAAAAGAACATTTTTTTTGTCTCCAAAAGAATAAAAGGTCATGAGTGTGAAGACACAGTAACATACACAGAATTTTTATATTTAGTAATGTCTAGTAATCTACATATTGTCACTACTCAATTTGTAAGTGAGTTTTGTTCTAAAAATTGGTAAGATCTTACAACTTTATTTTGTATCTCAAATTGATATTTATCTTGTATTCAAATAGTATCAGACAATAAGTATTTATATACATATTAGTTTTTTGATAAAATATATTTTTATTGTCAAGTTAAGCCTCGAGTCAAATTCAAATTTCAAAAGTTAGTTTAAAAGGAATTAGATGATTGTCCAAAATAAATAAAGAGTCTAATGAACTTCGTTCCGATACGATGTGGGACCATTTCATTAATTCATCATACACACACCTCATGCTTAGATCTGACCATTCTTTATCCGGGGTTTCATCTCTGGTTTGAAGCATGTACGGATCGAGAGTATATTCACAATCGCCGCACAGTCTGGAGGCCAACTAGACCCACTAAGCTCCGCTCTGATACCATGTCAAATTAGGCCTCATGCCTAACTCACCTCTCAAAAACTTATAACTTCAAAGAAAAATTTGCCTAATCTTTAAAAGAAATCGCATCTCGATCCAATGTGGGAGCATTCCATTCATCATCCATACCTAAATTAGTTTTGTTTGTTAAAATATGTGATACCTTGCTTCAGGTTGGGACCTATTGGTCTTAATCGGACCGATTTAATCATGTCCTGACCTAGATAGATAAAAGATCGACCCAATTAGAATTAATGGGTTGGGTCATGATTAATATAAATCGGATCGTTATGAAAATATTTTTTCAATCTAGGTAACAGATTGATAGGCTCGATTATAAAATAAATGTGCAAGACCGATTATTAGGAATATAGCCCACAAAATTCCCAACTTGTAATCTTGTGATGTCAAAGTTAAGATAACACACTATATATAAATGTGGTCCTTATGTCTATATGTATTTGCTTAGCATGCTCAATATCTCAATCAACTTTGTTCAATGATCTTGTTCACAAATGGTCAATTGCCACTTACATTGAAAACAAAAAAACAGATCACTTGTGCAAAGTTGAGGTTGACTAGGAGTTTTATTAGTGAAGTTGATCATATCTTTTTAAGTTAAAAAGGATCATTTATTTTCTTTTCTAACCGTTTAAACTTTTGTAATATAATCACATGTGTTAACTATATGTTGACTTATCATAACGATTAACGTTTAGTCCTTTACTTTCCTCATTAATTAGTCTCCCCCTCTAAAGAAAGGGGTCGATGTAGCTATTGTTTTTGCTCTTTCTTAGTCAATGAGGATAGGCTCGACGTCTATCTACTAAAAGAGGCTATCCATTCCAAATAATTATATTTGTGCTAGGCAACGAGTGAAATGTTGATAGACCTTTTTGAATATACAATCAAATCAAGAGTAGAGATATATACTTATCGTTACATCATACATGTACTCATTATTTTTACCAAATAAAATAAGTTAGCTAGCAATTAAAAATAAGGTAAGATTACATGACATTTAACCATAATTAAATGATACATATGTCTTATTGCTATCGACTTGTTCGTAAACACTGAATGCGAGTAAATCTTTTACTATTATCTCCATTCAAAAGGCATATTGACAAGTTAAAATCAGCTGCATATATTATCATATTTTTATATTATCATATTTTGCTCAATGCTAATGTGCCTATGATCTAATTCTAATTATTTTTTGTTTAATAATTGTGATGAAGTACAGTTTCATTGAGTGGGACTATAACTAGAGGCCTAAAAGTCCAACAAAGTGGCTGGTTTTGGTTGCTAATTAATTAGTGCACCAAATTTTCAAATCCAATATTCCTTTTTCCACTTCAAAGTTCAAAGTAGTGCACAATTCCAAAACCATTTGCTACTATATAAATTGAGCTTTTGGGGCATTTGATCAAATATTGGGCAAAGTACAACACTTCATTACACATCAAAGACATGGCCAATTATTCAAGATTTCTCTTATTGTTATTACCTCTACTTCTTCACATTCATAATGGTACTTTTCTTCTTACCTTGAAAATTTACGACTTTATTTGAACTATTATGTGTTTGTACTTTCTGCTGCACTACGAATAACTATTTATTAAAACCCACATTGAAGATGACTAGACCAAGTGTCTAATACAATCGTCAAAAGACGTGTGATAATTTAATTTGCACATAAAATTCCATCCACGTCACAGATGACTCATTTATTTTGAGGCACAAGTATTTGGATAAATAGTTGGTGATAGTTTCGGTATAAAAACTCATAAAATGTGATATTTCAAATGCGTTTTTGACCATGATCTTTTTGTTTCTTCATATTTTGACTAACTTCTAGACAAAGTACATTTGTATTTTGACTTCAGAGATACTTAATCATACTAAAATTTTGTTTAAATTTATATTTTTTAAGGACAAGTGTAATTTTTTTCTATAAAATCGGTAAAATTTAACCTGTTATGAAAAGTTATTTATTCTATTTCTCTCAGGGTATCATATATATCATACTTTTCAGTGCACAACATTAGAACTTTTTTTAAAAAAATATCAAAGAACAAGTTCTTCCTTTCACTTCTTTCCTCGGGTGCGTACCTCAACTAATTTTACAAAATAATTATTATATTTTATCAGTATAAATATCGAGCAACTCTTTACCTATGTACTAACTGTTGAGTCTTAATTAACTGCAGTAAAAAGTGAGCTCCAATTAAAATACTACACAAAGAGTTGCCCAAGAGCTGAAGATATCATCAAAGAACAAGTGGCAACCTTGTACCACAAACATGGCAACACAGCAGTTTCTTGGATTAGAAATCTTTTTCATGATTGCATGGTTAAGGTAATTATAATATAAATCTTGATATTCTTGATAAATTTTTTATTCAAAAAGAATTAACTTAAATATCCGCCAATCCACCTACTTAAATTAAAATAATAATGAGATTATTCAATATCGAGTAAATTCAATATAATAGACGATTATTGACATTTCAACCTTCCTTTTTCTTTTATGGATTATCCAAAAGAGAATTCAGTACTTCTTGATCGTGAGTATCTGATCTATAATTTCATTTTTTTTTCCGTATGTCAGAAGTAACATATTCTTTCGTGGAATTGATATATGTATATACATGTATATTATGTGAATATCCGTATATAATTTGTGTATCATCTATGTATATTCACTAAAAAAAAATAAACAGTAAATTCTATCAGACTATTTGTATAAAGATCATTTACTTCAAAGCATTGTTTCATCTCAATTGAAAAAGTAAATAACGTTTCAAGACCAAATCTAATTTCGTTTATTTTTTTATTTTTACCCCTTTTTGTGTTTGATTTAAATAATATAAGTTTTTTTTTTTAATTTTTTGCAGTCATGTGATGCATCATTATATTTGGACACAGCAAATGGGCTAGAATCAGAAAAAGAATCTCCAAGGAATTTTGGGATGAGGAATTTTAAGTATATTGAGACTATTAAACAAGCACTTGAAAAAGAATGTCCAAATACTGTTTCTTGTGCTGATATTGTTGCTCTTTCTGCTAGGGATGGTCTTCTTTGGGTAAGTTCATCTAAAAATTCACTCTGTTTTCCACCTTCACGATTCGAATTTAAACTTATATATACTGACAGTCAGAGTAGTATGTAGCAATAGTTGCCAAGTTTTAATGTCTAATGTTGAATAGTTACAAGTTTATTTGCACATTATGACTATAGAGATTTCGTGCGGTTAAAATTTAATACAAACACAAGGACTTTAGCAAGAGCCGTGTTATGGATGATCTTATTGCATTGTTCAGAGAACACTTGTGTGTGTATATATATATATATAGTGTGTGTCCCGTGACACTACTTTCCTTAAGGTGTCTCTTTCCCCTGGACTCATCCTAAGAACCTTAGACGTTGAATCCATAGAGTTAAAATTTTGAATTCAAATATCTATTCTGATAGTGCAAGAAATTTTTACACAATCAATATATATATATATATATATATATTTATTTATTTTAATCTATTGTAGCACTTAACATGAATTACTAAGTTTTAATTTGTGTGATACAGTTAGGAGGGCCAATAAGAATTGAAATGAAAACAGGAAGGAAAGACAGCAAGGAAACTTACTTTTCAGAAGTTGAGAAGTACCTTCCTAATCACAATGATTCAATGTCATCTGTGCTTTCAAGATTTCAATCAATTGGTATTGATACTGAAGGAACTGTTGCTCTACTAGGTAATCAACTCTTGTTTGATCATAAATTTTAAAAAAATAATTAATTAATTAATTATACAAATTTATGTTTATTTCAATTGAAAAATTCATGTAGAGTCAAGTCTTAGAAACAACAGCAACTTTTGTAACTCGTACACAATAGCCTGTCTTTCTACCTATCTCCACTTAAATACTAGATATCATAGGTTTGACGCAAGTCTCAAACATGTAACCTAAGCCATAATTTGTAGAACTTGAAAATATTTTAAAGATATATTATCAAAAATTGATAGTAAAACACTAGCTAAATTGTTTAATGTTCTAAATTTCCAAGTTTATAACAAAACACAATTGATCGACATGCGAATTTATGAGTTTTCAATTTATGCACTTTGATTCAACCAATAATATTTGTTAAGCCTATCTTTCTACATATCTCCATTATATACCAAACATCATAAGTCTGACGCAGGTCTCAAACACGTAACATAAGTCACCAATTATATTAAGCCTTAGGAAACTTATATAAAAATCGAATTTAACACTTAATATTTATCAGCTAACTCCGAATTGTCTTTTATTTTATTTGGAAAAAAATAGGGGCTCACTCTGTAGGACGAGTTCATTGTGTGAACTTAGTCCACAGGCTTTACCCAACGGTGGACCCGACTATCGACCCCGACTACGCAAAGTACCTTAAAGGTCGATGCCCGTCACCAAACCCCGACCCGGAGGCTGTTTTATACTCGAGATTCGATCGCGAAACTACAATGATTTTAGACAATATGTACTACAAGAATCTTTTGAACAAAAAAGGGTTATTAATTGTGGATCAAGAATTGGTTACTGATCCAAATACTTCACCATTTGTGGTGAAAATGGCTGCTGATAATAATTATTTTCATCAACAATTTGCTAGGGCTATGCTTATTTTGTCTGAAAATAATCCACTTATTGGAGATCAAGGTGAAATTAGAAAAGTATGTCGCTATGTAAATAGTGCTTAGTGGATATTTAATTGTTATGTAATGTGGTTGTATTTTTTTTTATACCTCTTCGTAGGATCTCCCACGAGATGCTTACCATCTGAGCAATCAGCTCGTGGTTGCATTTGTTTAGTTTTCTTGTTTTTTGTTTGTGTTGCATCTTCAAGTGAAATAATAATAATATTGTTCAAATCAAGTGTACTATAAGTGTGTTGCATTGTTATGTTTTTTTTTTTTTATGATGATATGATGGTGTTCGAGTCAGTTTGTGGGAAATGCAAAGTAAGTTAGATTTGTAAGAACATTTAACAAATTGGTTACTAATCCAACTACAAGAATATTTTGGGCCTCAAGGGGCTATTAATTTTGGATCAAGAGTTGGTTACTGATCCAACTACTACTTTTGTGGAGAAAAAGCCCAAAAGGTCCTATTAAATGTCAAAATATTGATATTTTGAAAATTTTCCCTTGATATAATAAGGTAATGTCCAAGGCAGTCACTAGACAGTTTAATTGAGTATTTGTTATTAGAGGCAGAGCTACGAAACTACAGTTCAATTTACGAGTTCGACAGAATCCATGTTGAATCCAACAACTTGAATCCCAATTCTGTACTTGTGTTAAAAGTCTACTTAATAAAACGTTGTCAATTTTTAGATAAGTATGATCTTAAACATTTTGATCAATTAATTTACAAAAAATACATAAGTTATGTGTACTTTTTTTTAAATTATATATACATATAACATACATTTGTTTGGGTAAGTATACATATAATATTTGTATTGATACATAGTGTATATAATCGATATATAAAATATGTATATTTCAATTATATTGTTAATAAATTTATTGATCGAACGGTATATATCCGTAACTTTTCCTAAAGAATGCAGGGACAAAAGTTGAACATCCACTTCAACCAACCCACTATATCAGTAAGATTGGACATTAGAAGGGGACCAACTATACATGGGCATGGACACCTAATTGTGGGCATTTTTAAGTAGTGTGGGCCTCATAATCCCTTCACACTGCTTATGTTGTCCATTTTATAAAGGGGAAATTAAGCGGATAAACAAATATACTGGTTAATTAGTTTATATAGCTATAGTTTGAATTAGTTACCACTCACAGCCTCTTTTTAGCTATAATTATGTGCGCCCCTCTCCTCTCTTCCTTTCTCTCACTTCTCTCCTCTCTTATACATATACATATACTATCAAATACAATTCGTCTCTGTCCTTCCTCTCCCAATCTCGCTCGCCAGATATACAAATACATATGTATACCAGTTGCATATATACAATTATCTAACAGATATACATATACAATACGACAGATATACAAATGCAATTTACCTCTCTACCCTCTCTCGTTCGTCTCTCTCCTCCCTCTCCCTATCTCACTCGCCTCTCTCCTCCCTTTAACAATATAGCTACGAATCGTAATTAACAACTACAACTGTGGAACCTAATTAAGTTATTTTTATTGGCTATTTACAAAATTTCCTCTTTGATAAATTCCTTTTCATTTAATTTATCTTTTAAATGAGATAATTTTTAAAATTCATTTAGTTATGAAATTTTTCCATTTTTATTATTGTTATTTTTTCGTATGTCTGGTCATTCAAGCTTCCTCATTATCTATAGACGTCTTTTGGGCTTAAAATATTATTCAATTCTTTCCTTTCGATTTATCGGGTATGCATAGAATCCAACGTTACAAGTCTTAAAATGATATAGACGTCTTCTAGACTTATTTATTTATTTATTGTGCCCTCCATATATTATCCTCTAACAATTTTCTTTTTACTTTACGTACATTTCCTTTTTTATGTTTGTCATCTTCTATCATCTCTAAAATTATTTTTTGAGGAAATATAAGAAGTTGGTTAGTCATGATACAATAATTAATTATAGTGGTTGGTACATATCATGACGAAAAGAGAAAAGACGATAGTTCACTTCCAAGTAAAGTGTTCTTTTATTGTCAATATCCATATATTATTATATATTATATTGAAAAAAATATATTTATGAATCTTGAGATCAACAAAATTTAAAGTGGAATGAATTATCTTAAGAAGTACGATTAATTATGAAATCATTATTTAAACTACTCAACATGATTTACCATACTATAATTAAGTAAAACAAACTTCTCAGACTATTTAGTCTAATTCTTACCTAACTTAATTAAATTAAAAAGGAGGAGAAATTTTGAGACACTTTTCTTTTGATGAATCTTATATAATGCGGTTCTGAAATAATCGACTGAATAAAATATTAGATGATTATGTAAAAGAAACGGAGAAAAGTAAATATTTCAAAGAATTACTACCAAAACCCTAACTTACATACATCTACATATATAAAAGATTAAGAAAGGTCACGAAATTCTCAACAAGTTGTAAGTCTTCAAACACTCAACATTTTCATATAAATATCAAATATTCAAAGATCAAGAACAAAGTCAAGTGCTCAAATTAAATAGACGTTCATATTAAAGCAACTTGTTCATGATATAGTTATTATTCATTGTGATTATTAAGGTGTTCGTGACGAAAAGTTAAATAAATACTATTGAAATTTGAATTCAAAATCAAGTTTAATTTCATGCTCTTGAATTCAAAATTAAGTTACAAATTAATCAACAAAACTCAAGAATAATCAAGTTCTTGAGCTAACAATCGAAAGAAAATATCATACTTTTTCTAGTCCATTTTTAAAATAACAATTTTTTATTTTTTTTGCAACTCTTCGATTTTTTGACGTATTTAAAATCACAAGATTAAAAAATGTTAATTTAATACATTTAACATATTGTTAATTTAAAAATCACAAAATTCAAAAAGTATTCTTTAATTAAAATCGAGGGAGCATTTATCACACAATTTTTTTTCTGCCTATAACGTCTTAGTGATTTAAGTATGACATAAATAAATTGTGACATTAGGACAAAATCCCACAGTAAATTAAGTGACATAAAATTTATCACGGTTTTCTAACTCCCATTGTAAAACATTAATTCTCTTCTCTAAAAAGTCATTTTAATGTATTGTTTCAATTTATATGGTGTAATTAATGGGTCATAAAATTTAAGAACGTTTAATTTTTTTAAAAAACTTCTATATCTTAAATACACGATAGGTTTATGCAGTTACTATAAGAGTTATAAACTATGCGAAAAGTATTATGGGTAGCTTATTCATATATTTAATTTGTGTATAAATTATAGAGTATAATATTTAATAATCCGTTAGAAAGTAAGTTATTTAGGTATAAAATTGATATATCATTTAGTTTATAATTTATAAAATCGCATAACTAATACATGAATAAAGTTATGGAAAAAAATATGTATTATCTTAGGTGGGATATGAGATGGAGTAGCTAAATTGCATAAATAATATATCCACATAACTAATACTTGCATAACTAATACCTACTACCTACATTACTAATGTCTACATAATTCTAACCAACTATCAAACAAATATACAGACTACAATCTTTTGGAATAATAATATGATGAAAAATACATTACAAAATATTATTTGATCTCTTAATTTCGATTTATGTGAAATCTTTTTCTTTTGAGTCCTTTGCAAAAGAGAATATCATATATTTTTATTATAACTATTTAACAACACCATCCTCATTTTTATTTTTATTGGGTCTCGATTAACACTTTATTAGGAAAAAAGTCAATAAAAATAAGTATTAAACAAACTCTAATAAGAATAATTCGATAAAACATAACAAAATCTTTCTTTATTTGTTAAAATACATGCCCAGTTAAATAATATAATATAAAATGAGACAAAAAAGTAATTAAAGTTCATATAATTTAACTCTGAAAAAAACGAAACGTAACACCATTAAAAGACTATAATGCAATGAATGAGATTATTACTTCCTTAATCAAAAATCTCCATTTGAGCCCTAAATATAAAAAGATTCTTAATAAAGAGCAATTTTACTCTAATGAAATTCTATGTGACGTAAATTTAAATTAATCGAACTCCGTCTTCAACAAGGACATAATAAACATAAGAATGGAAAAAAAAAAGAGGTGTCTTTACAATGGAAAAATATTACCGTTATATCAACACGTGTATCCCAACCGCTATCCCTCTGTCTTCTTCACTCCAATTCTTTCGATTCTCTTTCTTCTTTCAACATCAACACCTCTCTCACTTTTTCTCAGCTCAAATTCCCACTTTCCATACATCTTTGCACTAATTTTTTACCCAATTTAGCAACCCCTTTTGCTGAAAAGCTTCAATTTTTTCACACAATTGAGCTGTAATCTCAAATGGGGTTTTTCTAAAATCCAGAAATGGTGTTAAGTTTCTCTTGAATTTGTGTTTTTCTAGTGAAAATCTGAAAAGGGTTAGTTTCCTTTTTACATTTTAATGGAGATTTACTCATTACTCATAATATTGCTCTGTTTCTTGGCTGCTTTAGCTGCTGCCACTGAGTTCGATTCTGGGACTTTAACTCTTAGTAGTTTGAAGCTTTTAGGCGATGCCCATTTGGGGAATAATACTATAAAGTTGACACGTGACCTTGCTGTTCCAAATTCCGGTGCCGGAAAAGTTTTGTATTCTAAACCAGTAAAGTTCCGGCAGCCGGGTCTTGATTTTCCGGCGAGTTTCTCTACGTTTTTCTCGTTTTCTGTTAGTAATTTGAATCCTTCATCGATTGGAGGTGGATTGGCTTTTGTTATCACACCGGATGATGAGTCGGTTGGTGATTCCGGTGGGTATTTGGGGATTTTGGATGCAGAAGGAGGGCAAAATGGGAATTTTGGAGTTGAATTTGATACACTTATGGATGTTGAATTTAAAGATATTAATGGAAATCATGTGGGGTTAGATTTAAATTCAATGATTTCAACTCAGGTTGGTGATCTTGATTCTATTGGTGTTGATCTTAAAAGTGGTGATTTGGTTAATTCTTGGATTGATTATTTTGGTTCTACAAAAAAATTGAATCTTTATGTTTCATATTCTAATCTTAAGCCAAAAGAACCATTTTTATCTGTTACAATTGATCTTTCTGAATATGTAAATGATTTCATGTTTGTGGGGTTTTCTGGTTCAACACAAGGGAGTACAGAGATTCATAGTATTGAATATTGGAGTTTCACTTCATCATTTGATACAAATCCTAAGTCTCCCCCGGAAGCGGGGGAGGAGGCTGCTCCGCCCCCGCCAACGGCTAGTTTGATGAACCCCACGGCAGATGTAACTACATCCGCCACATCGCCTCCTCCGGAGCAGCAGATTGCTCCAGCGGAGGCGAATGGTACTGCTAATGCAGTACAGAAAAGCAGCAGCAAATGTCATAATAGTTTTTGTAAGCAAGGTGCTGGTGCTGTTGTTGGGGTTGTTACTGCTGGAGCATTCTTTCTAGCTTTTGCTACATTGGTACTTATTTGGTTGTATTCGAAAAAATTCAAGAATGTGAAGACTTCAGAGACTATGTTGCCTTCTGATATTATCAAAATGCCAAAGGAATTTAGCTATAAGGAGCTTAAAATCGCGACGAAAGGGTTTGAATCTACTAGGATTATAGGGCATGGTGCATTTGGTACTGTCTATAAAGGGATTTTGTCTGAGACTGGTGATATTGTTGCGGTAAAGAGGTGTAGTCATAATGGACAAGGGAAAGCTGAGTTCTTTTCTGAATTGTCGATAATCGGAACACTTAGACATAGAAATCTTGTTAGGCTACAAGGATGGTGTCATGAGAAAGGTGAAATCTTGTTAGTTTATGATTTGATGCCAAATGGTAGTCTTGACAAGGCGTTATTCGAGTCCAGAATGATCCTCTCATGGCAACACAGGCAAAAGATCTTGTTAGGTGTTGCTTCTGCATTAGCATATTTACATCAAGAATGCGAAAACCAGGTGATACATAGGGATATCAAGAGTAGTAACATTATGTTGGATGAAGGGTTCAATGCAAAGTTAGGAGATTTTGGACTAGCACGACAAATAGAACACGACAAGTCCCCCGATGCAACGGTAGCAGCCGGTACAATGGGGTATTTGGCACCAGAATACTTGTTGACAGGTAGAGCAACTGAGAAAACTGATGTGTTTAGTTATGGGGCAGTGGTTCTTGAAGTGGCAAGTGGGAGGAGGCCAATTGAGAAAGAAACAACTAGTGGTGTTGGATTAAACAGCAATTTGGTTGAATGGGTGTGGGGATTACACAAAGATGGGAGTTTACTATCAGCAGTTGATTCAAAATTGAATCTTGAATTTGATGAAAAAGAAATGACAAGAGTGTTGCTAGTTGGTTTGGCTTGTTCACATCCTGACCCTATAGCTAGGCCAACAATGAGGGGGGTGGTACAAATGTTAGTAGGTGAGGCTGAAGTACCAATTGTACCAAGGGCTAAACCATCAATGAGTTTTAGCACATCTCATTTGTTAATGACATTGCAAGATAGTGTTTCTGACTTGAATGGTATGATCACACTTTCAACTTCTTCATCAGAAAACAGTTTCAATGGTGTTGGTGGACATGATGGCATGGACCTAGTTTAGTTCAAAAATCAAGAAAGGAGCTTTGGATGGTTTCACTTTTTGTCATCTTTTTGTTTTGTTGTTTGGGGTGTGAGCCCTTATTAGCAGCGCAAGTGCATCAGACTGTCTTTTTGTTCATAGATTCATTAATTTTTTATTATTATTATTATTATTATTATTATTATTATTATTATTATGTATGTAACAAAAATAAGCCTTTTAACTTATATTTATAATCCAAATTTTCTCCTTTTTTGTTTTGCTGCTACATTATACCTGCTCTTATTAGTGTAGAATGTTTTGTACCATCTTTTTGTTTTACCTTTATTTATTATTATATGTATGTAACAAAAATAAAGTCTTTTAACTTATATATATAATGGTATGCCCATATGAAAAGGGGTTCTAAATTTTCTCCCTTTTTTGGTTCAGTTTGGTAAAAAAGAATGTATATATTGAATGTACTCCTCCTACTCCAATTAAGTGATATTGTATCTCAAGTTCATGTAAAGAAAATGTCCAACTTTTTTAATATTTAGAAGTAATTTAACATTAAAATATTTTTGTTCTTAATGACATAATCTTATAGAAGCTAAGGGAATTTTGAAATAACGGTAGAATTGTTTCTGCGTAACCTATGACTTATCATAAAATAACGGTAACGGTAAAATTGTTTTCATGTGACTTATATTCAAATAAATTAGGCACATTATGCTCTTTGGGTGTGGGGTCCTTTGGACTAGGGCGTCCTTTTTGGGTGCAATCTTTCCTCAGTTATCGCGATGAACAAATGATGTTTTGTGGACTAGGGCGTCCTTTTTGGGTGCAATCTTTCCTCAGTTATCGCGATGAACACATAATGCTTCGTAGATTAGATTGTTCTTTCTAGTGACATAATTTTATGGCCACAAATATCATGACATATTTAACATAAAAAAATTATCTTCTCTTAAACTATGTATATAGTCAAACATGTCACCATAAAATGTAAGGAGTAATGGAGTAACAAAAAATCTATGAATATATGGAACTATGGCCTTGTGAGTTGTGACAATGGACGTACCAAACTAAAACTAAAAAGGTTTATTTTATTGGTAGATGCTATTAGAATATTGTTCAATGTGGACCATAATTAAAAAATGAGATAGGATTTTCACATATATATTTTTTCCTTTTCTTATTATATATATATATATATATATATATATATAGTTCCTATGGATAAGTTTTCTCTATTTGTAGTAATTTTTAGTACTCCCACCAACCTAGCTTTTATGTAATGTCTTGACAAAATTGATTATCTTTCGTTTTCAATTTAATTTCTTCTCCAAAGGAAGGATGACAAGGAATTTTCGATATTGTGTTATATCTAAATTAATTAAATCGAATTTCCTTATTGGATGAGGTGCATTAAAGGAAGAAACGTTTTTTTATCATTTTTTTTATATTCAGAGTTCAAATTCAAGATTTTACTAAAAGTAAAAATTATATCCAGAGAAATTTCAAATACTAATGAACTACATATAGAGGAAATGATTTCTTTTTTAATTTTTCATCTGATGTCCAGTACCTATCAGATTCGTGCCGAAAAGTCTCATGGGAAATGATTCACCCTTTAATTGTAAAAATATTTAATTTTTTTATTTTTTGTGATAGTGAATTTCATTTTTACACACCAATATATTAACCAATTTTAGAAGATTGGTTTTTAACTTTTAGATTACTAATCTCACTTATTGTTGGCGTTGTTGTACTTTTTTATGTGCAAAATACTTGTATTTTGTATTCACTTAAGGAGCTAATTTAAATTTGTATTGAAAAGTCTCATATTAGGAGTAAACACTTTTTGTCAACTTTGATTTTATTAACTTTGATTTTATTTTTAAAATTCAAATTTTAGATCATACGTTACCAACCCTGATTTGTATTAAAAAGTCCCATTTTAGGAGTAAGTGTTTCCTAATAAATTCAATTCTAGATCAGGACTCGAACTCAAAACATTAATAGTAAAACTTGCAATTGATTAAGAGTAAGATTAGAGATATATAATTTGTTTAATGTAAGAAGGGGACCATGAGTTAAAGGTGTCTTTTAGGTTCACTATGGACAAAAAAGAGCAATAATTTCAACAATTTGGTGGAAGATTACTTTTCAAGACTAGACTTTTGGAATCAACACTTTGATTGGAAGCAAATTTCATGTTCAACTTATACAATCAAAGTATAATAATTTTTTTTTGTTTCCGACCTGGTGTCCGGTACCTATATTGGAGCCTGACTAAATCCGGATTCACGCCAAGAAATCCCACATTGAGGAGTAAAACGCTTCCTAACAAAGGCGACTCCGTACCCAAGGGGGCTCGAACCCGAGACCCTTGGTTAAGGAAAAAATTTAATCATATTCAATATGGTGTTGGTAGATGTTGCAATTTAGAATTTTACTTTGCTAAAAAGTAAAAAAAAAAAAAAAACTTTTAGTAACTTTCTGTCATAAGTTCTAACCTTTTTATCATCAAAGCATCTTCAAGGATGAGAACAATGAACATTTTAGGCTACATCTTCAAAATAGGAATGGGATATGAAATTATTTTTATTAATCAGTGTTTTATCTCTTAATGTGAAATTTTTCTATATAAAATCTAATTTAGTCGTTTTTCAATATGCTGAATGGGAAACAACAACAATATACTCATTGTAATCTCATAAGTGGAGTTTAGTGAAGGTAAAATGTATGCAAAGCTGAATTGAAAACAAAATAAAATAAAATTTTAGGCTAAAGTATAAAGACCTGATACTGTATGGTGAAATATTAATAATCAGATGCATCTAACGAGATAAATAAAATTTCTTAATTTTGCGTGGAAAACTTGCACCAGAACCACTAAAATTATAAGTTTTGATTAGGCGAATTTGAAATTTACATTTTATACGTTCAATAATTATATATTTCAACATCGAACGCATCATATTTAGAAATTTTGAGCTTAAGCTACTATATTTTTAATAATATTTTGCATATAAATTTATTGTTCTTATTGAAAATATTGAATTCACATGAACAAACAAATATATAACTTCATTGACGCCCTTGTTGATATACTAAGTTGGATAAGAGTAAGGTGTTTCTAGATGTGTAAAAAGTACACATACTAAACTACACTTCGTTCCTAATTTACTACTGAGGTGTTCCCCGCCGGTTGTTGGAATGATGCGAGTCGGGCCGGGTCTTGATTCAGAAAGGTGGTCTAATTGCGCTTTGTCGGTGAAAGATTTTTAGTCAAACATTAATTGGCCGTGTTACGTGTATTACTGCACGCATTTTCCGCAGAGTACTAGCGTCAACATTTATCATTAATTATAGTCATTTCTGTATTATATTTTTCAAGAATTGTATTTACTATATCCAAAAGATGATATAATAAAATTACCCTTCTATTATAATTTTTTAAGAAATGTACAGACAAGTATTATCGGACAAAGAGAGTAACGATTAATCAAGATGTTACATCAAAATAAATTGACAAGTAAGAAACTACAATTGGATTTAATTATACCATAAATAGGGGATAGTTAATGGATTGTATTTACTGCATTTTGACTTTAAATAACTCTCTTTTTTAGGATAGTGATGAATTTGAGTTTGTTAACCTGTCAAATGATTCTCTTTTTTAGCCAATAAAATCACTCAATTAAAATTTAAAAAAGTCACATTAATTTCTGAAAAAACGTTTTGTTTTATAAATTACTACTACGTCGGTATTATTTGACTTTTAAAAAAAATATTAATCTGTGTCTTTTTCACCTTAAACATAGTGATGACATATTTGGATAAAAAGGTAATAAATGGTTTTTTTTATTTTGTAAAATCTTAAATATTTTGAAACAAATTTGATTTGTCAAAAACTACTAAGATTTGATTATTTTTTTTAAAAAGTATTTTTACGCAAAGTGGAGAAAACATGATTTGTCCGTCGCTGTTTTTTAATTCCCCTATTATTTACCTTCTTTAATAATTACCTAATAAAAAATAAATTAAAATATATCATGTGTATAAACAGAGTTATACTAAATCAAAAGAAAAAGTTTAATGCTTATTGTATTTAATTTTTTAAAATCTAAATTGACTAGATCTCATCGTCTAAAAAAAAAAAGGGTTAATGCTTATTTCATTTAATTTTTTCAAATCTTAATTGACTAGATCTCATAGTCTCTAAATTTTCAACGCCTTTCGGAAACAGTAGACAACAAAAAGAGAAAAAAAATGTCAACAAATTCTTAAGCTGCATTTTATTTTTGATCTTTCACTTTATATTCGATAATTATATTAGATTCGAATAAATTAATAATTATTTTTTTAAAAAAATCATACCTAGGATAAAGCACCCTCAACAAAAGGCAATTTCTCAAACTTTAAAATCTTTAGTTAAAAAAGAAAGAAATATTTACATCACCACAATCTAAGTGGATTATTAGCTATTCTACCTAACAAAATACAAGACAAAAAGCAAAAAAAAAGAAGAAAAGTGATCTAAACACTTTAATTAGTGTAACATTTACCATGTACAATAATAACAAACTCAATAATAATTTAAAGCCTTGGAAAAATAGAAACATTTGTCTCCTATGAGAAGTTTCAAATCCGGCTTCATAAGAAATTATTTAATTTTTTTTATGTCATGAACAGAAATATATATTCATCGTACCACAAATATTATTTTGTACTTATATTCTCTGCAAAAATTCTCCTTTTACTGACAAAAAGCAGACCAAAATTAGGTGAAAATTCTCACATGCACACAATTTAGGTGAATCTAGAAAGTAACAAATAGAATTGGATAATTGGAAAGCATGTTAGCTGATACGGAGCTAAGATTTTGAGCTTACGAGTTTTATAGTCTCTTAAAAAAAATCAATGGGTTGTTGATAAAATATAGAGTATATAATTGGAGTATAAAGTATATAATTGATTTTGTCAAATTCATAATCGAAATGTTAGCTCTGCCTTTTGTTGGATCTTTTCTATGTCTTGATCGAATTTGTGTAGTACATTATGTGGAACAGAGTAAGGATTCTTCTCACCTCCAATTAGTTGTTCAACAAAAAAAGACTTGCAGAATTGGACCAGATTATAAAACTTGAGACCGTCGAACTCTTCCTTGAAATGACGATGTTGGTTGATGGTGTGAAAAAAACTTTCTTTTAATGTTGAGTTTCAAAAACCATTCTTCTTTGATTTGTCTTAGGATGAAGTAAAAGCCTCGATCTGAGCGAAAGTATGATGTATCCAAAAATTCGAGATCGTAAATGAATTTTGAGTACCATTTTAAATTGACTATTTCATGATCTTTTCCAAAGTCTAATTGGATTGTATAAGTTTTTGTTATTTGGGCCGACTGAATTGGGCTTTGCCTATGGTAACTATGGATCTTATGATTGAGGGTCCAATTGGGCCTATATTGTAACAGAAGTACCCCATTAGTTAACCCAATTAAATGGATGAGTTGTGTTAAATTTGAGGGAATTCTACCTTAATTTTTTTCAAACTAAAAAAATTCTTAAATTTGGTGGAATTCAGATACATCTCAAAACGTCCTGATATATCGCATTTCGATTTCGAATACATCTCACGTCTCGATTTCGGATACATCACTCAATGTCCCAATACATCGTGTAGAGTGATTTATTCGAGAACATCACGTACATTCCAATTCATCACGTAAGGTGATGTATCCGATCGATACATCGTGTAAAGTGATGTATCCGAGAAAAGGAGAAAGTAGGGCTTTTGTAATTTCTTAAAGAGTAAATTTTAGGAGTGATAAACATATTAGTGCTCTAATAGTTTAGATACTTACGCTCCAAAGTTATATTTATATTTTATATGGAGCTTCTGATTTGTATAATTCACTAAATACGTCCAATTTATATACAAATTGGTCAGTACTGTATAAATTCAGTTATACAATTGGATAATTCATGTATGAAACGTTTCAATTTTTTCTATATTTATATATGCATACAGTACAAGTTCGTCTTTAATTTCGATAATTGCGTTTGTATATTAGATGTAATTTCTACATGTATATATGCTTTTTGTTAGGCTTGTCCATTGTATATGTATATATAGATGTAATTTGTATATGTATATGTTCTTTGTATAAGTATATACATGTGGAATCTGTATACAAATAAGAAATAGTATTAGTTGTAATTTGTATATGTATTTTTGTTGTGTTTTTCAGTTGTATATGTATATAGGTGTAATATGTATATAAATAAAATTTTGTATTAGTTGAATTTGTATATGTATATGAAATTTACACACGTTTTTGGCGGTTACCTGAAATTTTGATGCCACAATCAGGAGGGTAATGACAAAAATTCAAAACTAATATGGGTGAGAGATTTTAGAAGAAAATGGTGTAGATGGAGAGAGAAAAGATCCGACTTGATTTGTATAAACATATATACAAATATACCTTCCATTTTTCGATTTTGGTTCAATAGAAAATTGTGAGTCCCGCCAGATGGCAAAATATGTGGAATAGTAGCTACGAATCATAAATAAACTAAATTGTAGCTATAACATTTATTATGAATTAAATATTTGCTATTTCATATAATTTTCTCTTTTTAAAATGATAGAAAATTCTAAAAAATATAATAAAATAAGTTGTGTATTTAGGTAATTTTTGCTAAATTTAAATGAATTGAGTTTAACCCGTTCAAAATTTATTTAGCTTGAAATAGACTAAACAACTTATAGTATGACTCATCCAATTCTTACTACATCTTAATTTCTTTATTTTTTTTTCTTATTTTTTTTAAACATGTTATCATTTTTTTGGGTTTATTATGGATGCATAGCATATCAAATAAAAAATATATTTCTTAATAAATATTTCGGAAAAGGGTTAAAAATATTCTTAAACTATCCGAAATAGCTCATATTTACCCTTAAACTATATTTCGGTTCAAATCTACCTTTCCCGTCAAATTATTGGGTCAACAATACCCTTCTTATTAACGGAAGTTGTTAAATGCCATGTGGATGCCACATTGCATGCCACATAAGCGCTAATAGGGTTCCACTGCCACGTAGACTAATAAAATCCCTAATGTCTAATTTTCCCCTCATTTCTCTTAAGACACGATTTCATCCATTTCCCCTCATAGTAAAGAACTAATGAAGAAATGCATTACCAAACATTAAGTAAAAACTGGAAATAAACTTCAAAAAATCTGGACAAAAACGAAAACATTAATGCTTATCCTAGCCGCGAAATGAGGGGAAAGGGGTGAGGTGAAATCGTTTCTAAGGGAAATGGAGAAATGAGAGGAAAATTAGGGGAAATGGGTGAAATCGTATTGAGGGGAAAATTATTAGTCTATGTGGAAGTGGGAAATGTTTGAGCCTTATGTGGCATCCACATGACATTTAACAACTTTTGTTAATAAGAAAAGTAATTTTGACCCAATAGTTTGACGGAAAGGGTAGATTGAGCCGAAATATAGTTTAAGGGTAAATATGAGCTATTTCCGATAGTTTAGAATTTTTTTTTTAGCCTTTTCCGTAAATATTTTGACAAAATTTCTTGTGATCAATTTACTATACCTATCAGCCAACTTTCTAATGGGTTGAATTAGGGGGGTAGGGGGTGGGGATTGGACTGAGTTAACAAATAAGAAAGTTACATATTTACTTTTATGATCGAAACATACAATATATACAAACTCAATATATATATACCCATCAATCGTTCTCTTTATCTATCTAGACTTTAATTTTTTTTATTAACACATATTTCGATATTGAGTTGGTCAAATATATTTGTTCCCAAGCGATAATAGAGGCATATACACCAACTCAATATCGAGGTGAATAAAAAGGGTCACACAAATGTGATAATTTAGATAAGCAAATAGAAAAATGAATATGCAATATATGAATTTCATAAATATCCTAATTTAAGTGTATTTTCTATTATTAACTCTACTAAAATATATAATTATCAATGTAAACATCGAATAGAGTAAAGTGTTAGATAGTTTTGGTGCGTAAAAATAGACGAAAAGGCTTTTTGGGGGCCAAAAGAAGATAAAAAAGAAAAGAGAGGATTTGTTAGCAAATAATCGTAAATCTAACTGTTACTATTAAAATACCTGTCGTATTTACCATTTAGTCCAAAACTGAAGTTCATTTTCTCCTCCGTCTCCTACTCGACGATATCGCCTTCTCCGGCGATCGGCGTTTGAAAATTTGATTTGTTTCTCCGATTTCAAGCCATGGATTTCAAAAATCATGATAACGTGGTACATTTTTTTACTTATCTCACATTATCAAATACATTTTTTTTGGAATTCTCTCATTTTCATGTTATTTCTTATCGGATCTGCTTTTATACGTATGAATTATAGTTGTTCGAGTGTGATCTGGCACTATTTTTAGCTAGATATTGTTAATTTGTTGTTTTCTGTCAACGGAGGTGTTACTGTTGTCCGAGTTAGGTTAAATTTGTTGAGATTTTGTGATACGGATATGTAAACAGTGTAATTATTAATAGAGGAATTGGTTGGGATCTGCGGAGGTGTTTTGAGGTAAATTTTTTGTGTTGGAAGTAAAGAATGTGTGTTACTGTTTGAGTTATGTTAAATTTGCTGAAATTTTTTGTGATAGGGATATGTAAACAGTGTAATTGTTAATGGCAGAATTGGTTGGGATTTGCGGAGGTTTTTTGCCAATTTTTGGCGTTGGAAATATAGAATTTGTATTACTGTTTGAGTTATGTTAAATTTTCTGAAATTTTGTGATAGGGATATGTGAACAGAGTAATTGTTAATGGCAGATTTCCGAGTTGTGTTGGAGTAAGTTTTTGGTGTTGGAAATATAGAATGTGTGTTACTGTTCGAGTAATTTTAAATTTGCTGAAATTTTGTGACAAGGATATGTAAAATGAGGTTTTAAGGTTCGAGTTATGTTAAATTTGTTGAGATTCCTTGATGTGCATATGTAAACAGTGTAATTGTTTATGGAGGAATTGGTTCGATTTGCTGAGGTGTTTTGAGGTAAACTTTTGGTGTTGGAAATATAAAATGTAGAGAATTGTAGGTTCATTCATTCATTCGGTCTGGTCTAAGACAGTACAATATTTTGTTTTTTGGGTGTGATATGTCACTTGTTTTAGCTTGATATCATGAATTCATTATTTTCTGTAAATGGAGGTGTTACTGTTGTTCGAGTTATGTTAAATTAGTTGAAATTTTGTGATACAGATATGTGAAAGTAGTGCAAGTGTCTATATCGGAAGTGGTTTGATTTGCTAAGGTGTTTTGGAATAAATTTTTGGTGTTGGAGATGTAGAATTTACAGAACTGTAGGTCTTTTGGATGTGATCTGTAGCTTATGGTTGCTTGATATCATAAATTCATTGTTTTCTGTGAACGGAGGTTTTATGGTTTGAGTTATGTTAATATTGGTGTGAATTTGTAGAAGTTTTTGTGGAGCAAGTGTTTGATGTTGGAAATAAAGAATGTAGAGGACTGTACATTTATTCATTTATAGTTGCTATGCTATGTATCGAATTTCTGATGTCCGGATGTGATATGTCACTTATGCATATGGTTGCTAGATATCACGAGTTCATTGTTTTCGGGAGGCTGAGGTGATATGGTTCTTATATGATAAATTTGTTGAAATTTATGTAATATATGGATATGTAAACAATAATTGTTAGTGTCTGAATTGGTGAGAATTTTCTGTTTTTCCTCCTGGAGTATATATTTGGTGTTGGAGATGCACTATGTAGAGAACCGTAGATTAAGACATCGGATCTTCAAGATTTGTGTATTAGTTATGAAGTAGTTATCTATCTAAAAAATATATTTTGAGAATAATTGACAAAAAATACAAAGCCCAAAATCCTCTTTATGTTTGGACTTAAAAAGACTTGAGATCACCCCTTAGGTGGCAAGTGCAGTAATAGTCCTCCATGTATGTGGAACTAGTCCTTTCTTTGTCCAAGTTGATTCCGTGTATGAGGTGTTATGAATATGGTTCTTGGATGTTATTGCAAACACAAATACTCGCTCAGGGAGCCACCCACCCCCTAATTTTATTTTTTTTATGGAAAATTTGGTTGAGCTAGACACTGGTGGAATGATTATTTGTTGTACTTTTTTTCTTTTTGGGTTGTAGTCTTTTTAACTATTTCCTTGGTCCTATTTCATAACAATCTAAAGTTTGTCTATATTTAGAAACAAATTGATTTTAGATTTAGAGACTTCACAATTTACTGGCTAGTCTTTCTATTGTGTTTAAGAGCTTGTTTGAGTGAGCCCTTAGCCTTGTGCATTATAGACAGGAAACTGTTTTGAATTGCCTTTTAGTTACATCAAGGGGAAGGATTTGAACTACCCATTAGAAGTTAGTTCAAGGTATGCGGGCCTTCCAATATTTTTTCTTTGACAATTTTGTTATAATTTGTTGTCTGTTTATTGTTTCCTTAAAAAGATGTGAAGTTATCTTTTGAAGTTGGATTAAAGCAATAAGTTGCTCATGCATTGCAGAAGAACACTTTGTGGGCTAATTCTTTTAGGTATCTTTATGTACTCTTATCCCTTCCTAATCACAGATATGGATTAGACAAAAATTTACTTTTGTTCTCTGTTCAAGCAGAAGAATATGGCTAAGGATGTTGAAGTGAAAGGATTCAACCCAGGATTAATTGTCTTAATAGTTGTCGGTGGGCTTCTGTTGACATTCCTCATTGGGAACTACTTGCTTTACATGTATGAACAGAAAACCCTTCCTCCAAAGAAAAAAAAGCCAGTTTCCAAGAAGAAGATGAAGAAGGAAAGACTGAAGCAAGGTGTTTCTGCACCTGGAGAATAGATGCCCTAAACACACTGCGGTTAATTCCCTTGTTCATCTCGAGTAAACTATGTGAGTTCATATTTAGCGGCGTTGTCAAATAGATGGGTTGGACTTGTTATCATTTTCAATTTCCCATCATCATAGTTAGAGCTCAACTTTAGAACTTGTTAATGTGTAGAATTTTCCTCTCTTATTTTCATGTTAGCTGATGGAGAAGTTGTTTTGCAAGCTACTGATTTCTCTATTCTCTACCCATAGAACCATTTCCCCCTATTGTTTTCCTTTTGATCATGTCTGAATTTCTTGGGAGGTTTGTGCTTCCTGCTCTTTTCTTAGGTTGGATAATTGGCTTACAAGAGTATGGCTTAGCGGTCAATGAAGCGAGTGAAAACCTTGGAGGTTAGGATTTAAATCTATGTACACGTTCCATCAGTCAAATTCCTCCGAAGCTCTCTCCATTTACGGAATTACACTAAATATGTTGTTATATTTCTTCTTGATGACTTTCGAGTTGCCAATAGTACCTCATTTGACTCCATACGTGATGAAATAATGACATAGTAATTGCAAATTTTATAAGAAAAAGAAGTTAGATCGTCTATGAATTTTTGGGAATGACAGACTGAATTTTTTTTGCCCAAATTTAGTAGGACCATTCATAATGACATAGTAAACTATACCCATAACTTATACACGATCCGAATCACTTTTTTTGTAATCATTAATAGTGATCACAAAAAAAGGAATTCAGATTTTTTCCAACTCATTACGTAATATATTATTACGGTAGGACTATACGTAATGTTTCTCCAACTCATTATGAAGATTTCATATTACTTTTTCAGAAAATTTTCTAGTGAGTGCCAGAACCTTGTGCAAATACACACGAAAAATGGTGAAAGTTGGGTAATTTCTAAAAGTTGACTCGTAAATGCGAAAATATTCGTGAAAAAATGGTGGGACTATACGTAATGCTTCCCTAACTCATTACGGAGGTTCTCATATATATTTTTTGGATGCCCCAACGATGCCAAATCCATTGGCTAATACACACGAAAAATGGTAAAAGTCGAGTAATTCTTAAAAGTTGGCTCGTATATGCGCAAATATGCATGAAAAAACGGCAGGACTATACACAATGCTTCCGAAAATCATTACAGAGGTCCTCATATAGTTTTTTCAGAAAAAAATTCCAAGCGCCCCAAAGGTGCCAGATCCATGGGCTAATACACACAAAAAAATGGCAAAAGTCGAATAATTTCTAAAAGTTACTCGTAAATGCGAAAATATGTGTGAAAAAACGGCGGGACTATACATAATGCTTTCACAACTTATTATGCAGGTCCTCATATAGTTTTTCAGAAAAAAATTTGGGGTGCCCCAAAGGTGCCAGATCCATTGGTAACACACGAAAAACAACAAAAAACGGATAATTCCTAAAAGTTGGTTCGCAAATGTAAAAATATGCGTGAAAAATGGCAGGACTATATGTAATGTTTCCCCAACTCAGATCCATGGCTAATACACATGAAAAACAGCAAAACTCGAGTAATTCCTAAAAGTTAGGTCGTAAATGCGAATATATGCGTGGAAAAAAATAGCAGGACTATACGTAATGCTTCCCAACTCATTACAGAGGTCCTTAAATATTTTTTTCAAAAAATAAAAAATCAAGTGTCCAAGATGTGCCAGATCCATGGGCTAACACATAAAAAACATCGAAAGTCGAGTAATTCCTAAAAGTTAGCTCGTAAATGCAAAAATATGTGTGAAAAAAATGACGGAACTATAGGTAATGTTTTCCTAACTCATTACGGAGGTCCTCATATAGTTTTTCATTAAAAAATTTTGGGAGCCTCAAAGGCGCCAGATCCATGAGCTAATAACACACGAAAAATGGTGAAAGTCGTGTAATTTCTAAAAGTTGGCCTATGAATGCAAAAAAATGCGTGAAAATCAGCGGGACTATACATAATGCTTCCCCAACTTATTACAGAGGTCCTCATGTAGTTTTTTCAAAAAGAATTTTCGGGTGCCCCAAAGGCGTCAGATCCATTGGCTAATACACACGAAAAACCAAGAAAGTCGGATAATTCTTAAAAATTGGCTCGTAAATACAAAAATATGCGAGATAGAAACGGTTGGACTGTACGTAATGTTTCCCCGACTCATTACGAAAGTCCTCATATAGTTTTTCCAGAAATTTTTTTTGGTGCCCCAAAGGTGCCAGATTCACGAGCTAATACACACGAAAAACTAAGAAAGTCGTGTAATTTTAAAAAGTTGATTCGTAAATATTAAAATATGCGTGAAAAATATAGCGGGACTATACGTGATGTTTCCCCAACTTATTACGGAGGTCCTTATATAGTTGTTTTCAGAAAAAGGTTTGGGTGCCCCAAAAGCGTCAGATTCATGGGCTAATACACACGAAAAATAAAGAAAGTTTGGTAATTTCTACAAGTTGACTTGTAAATGCGAAAATATTCGTAAAAAAATAGCAAGATTATACGTAATGTTTCCCCAACTCATTACGGAGGACTTCATTTAGTTTTTTCAGAAAATATTTTCATGTACCTCAAAGGCGCCAGGTCCATGGGTTAATACACATGAAAAAGGCGAAAGTAGGGTAATTAAAAAATGTTGACTCATAATTGTGAAAATATGCGTGAAAAAAATAGCGGGACTATACATAATGCTTCGTCAACTCATTACAGAGGTCCTCATATATATATTTTTTAAAAAAAATTGGGTACACTAATGGCGCCTGATCCATGGGCTAATATACACAAAAATAATGCAAATCGAGTAATTCTTAAAAATTAGCTAGTAAATGTAAAAATATGCATGGAAAAAAACAGTGAGACTATACGTAATGCTTCCCCAACTCATTATAGAGGTACTCATATAGTTTTATTAGAAAAAATTTGGATGCATTAAAGACGCCAAATCCATGGGCTAATACACAAGAAAAACGGTGAAAGTCGGGTAATTTCTAAATGTTTGCTCGTACATGCGAAAATATGAGTGAAAACAACAGAACTATACGTAATGCTTCCGCAACTCATTATAGAGGCCCTCATATAGTTTTTTTCAGAAAAAAAAAATTGGGTTCCCCAAAGGCGTTAGATCCATGGGCTAATACATGTGAAAAATGGTGAAAGTCGAGTAATCCCTAAAAGTTGGCTCGTAAATACGAAAATATGAGTGAAAAAATAGCGGGACTGTACGTAATGCTTCTCTACCTCATTACAGAGGTCCTCATATAGTTATTTCAGGAAACAAAAATTAAGGTGACCAAGAGGCGCTAGGCCATAAACTAATACACACGAAAAACGTTGAAAGTCGGATAATCTCTAAAAGTTGGCTCGTAAATACGAAAATAAAACGGCGGAACTATACGCAATGCTTTCCCAACTTATTACGGAGGTCCATATATAATATTTTCGAGCAAAATTTTTTGGGTGCTCCAAAGACGCTAGATCCATGGGATAATACACATGAGAAACGGAGAAATTTTGGGTAATTCCTAAAAGTTGACTCGTGAATGCGAAAATATGCGTGAAAAAACAGCGGGACTACACCTAATGCTTCCCTAACTCATTACGGAGGTCCTTGTATAGTTTTTTAATAAAAAAAATTTGGGTTCCCCAAAGTCGTGAGATCTATGGGATAATACACATGAAAAATGGTGAAAGTTGGGTAATTCCTAAAAGATTGCTCCTAAATGCGAAAATATGCGTGACAAAAATGGTGGAACTATATGTAATGATTCCCTAACTCATTATAGAGTTTCCCATATATTTTTATCAAAAATAAAATCCAGGTGCCTCAAAGACGTCAAATTCATGGGCTAATACACATGAAAACAACGAAAGTCGGGTAGTTCTTAAAAATTGACTTGTAAAGGCAAAAATATGCGGTAAAAAAATGGTGGGACTATATGTAATGTTTTCGCAACTCATTAAGGAGGTCCTCATATACCTTTTTCAGAAAAAAATTCAGATTCCCTTAAGGCACCAGATCCATGGACTAATATACATGGAAAACGATGAAAGTCAGGTAATTCATAAAAGTTGGCTCATAAATGCAAAAATTTGCGTAAAAAAATGGTCGGACTATACATAATGATTCCCCAACTCACTACGGAAGTCCTCATATAATTTTTAGAAAAAAAAATTCGGTTGTACCAAAGGCGATGGATCCACGGGCTAATATGTATTAGCCCATGGATTTGATGCCTTGGGCACCCCTAATTTTTTTATAAAAACACTTTATGAGGACTTCCATAATGAGTTGGTGGAACATTTCATATAGTCCAGTCATTTTAAGACATATTTTCGAATTTACGAGTCAACTTTTAGTATTTACGCGACTTTGTTGGTTTTTCCTGTTTAATAGCCCATATATCTAATGCATTGGGCCACAAAAAAAATTTATGAGGACCTCCAAAGTGAGTTCAAGGAGCACTACGTATAGTCTCGCCATTTTTAAGACATTTTTACATTTACGAGCTAACTTTTAAAAATTACACGACTTTTGTGGTTTATCTTGTGTATTGGCTCATAGATCAAACGTCTTGGGCACCCGAAATTCTTTTCTAAAACAACTTTATGAGGACTTTCGTAATGAGTTGGTGAAGCATTACGTATAGTCCTGCCATTTTTAAGGCATATTTTCGCATTTACGAGTAACATATTAGGAATTATGTGGATCTGGCGCATTAGGCACCTTAATTTTTTTTCTGAAAAAAACTTTATAAGGACCTCTGTAATGAGTTGGGGAAGCATTGCATATAGTCTCGCCATTTTATAAGGCATATTTCGCATTTATGAGCCTTCTTTTAGGAATTACGCGACTTTTTTGGTTTTTCGTGTGTATTTGCCCATGGATTTAGCTACTTGGGGCACCCCAAAAATTTTTGAAAAAAATTATGACGACCACCGTATTAAGTTGGGGGAAATTACGTATAGTCCTACCATTTTTTATGACATATTTTTGCATTATAAGTCAATTTTTAGGAATTAGGTGAATTTCTTGGTTTTTCGTGTGTTCATGTCCATGAATCTGGCGCCTGTGGGCACCTGATATCTTTCTTCTAAAAAGCCTTAATAAGGACCCCTATAATGAGTTGGGGGCATTACGTATAGTACCACTATTTTTACGGTATATTTTCGCATTTATGAGCCAACTTATAGGAATTATGCGACATTCTTTCTTTTTCGTGTGTATTAGTACATGAATTTTGTTGCTTGTGTGCGATCAATAGTTTTTTTGGCCGAATTTTTTTTTGAGCATTTGTGCTGACCTATTAAATCGTTTGCGTTGGTTCGAAGGGGCAAACATAAGTATTTTCAAGTTCAAACGAGGCCCAAAACAGAAAAGTTATTTTTTTCCTTTTTTTTCGTGTGTTATAAGTCCATGAATTTTTTGTGATATGTGAGTCCAGCGGTTTTTTGGCAGTAGTTTTATGTGGGTCTCTGTGATGACCTATTAAATGCTGGTACGAAGGAGCAAACGTAGGTATTTTCAAGTTCAAAGAAGGCCCGTAACGAAAAATAGTGATATTTTTATTTTTCGTGTGTTAGTCCATGAATTTTGTGTGATATGCGCATCCAACGATTTTTTGACAAAATATTTTTGTTGTCATCCGTAGAGACCTATTAAATGGTGGTGTTGGTTCGAATGGGCAAACAAAGGTATTTTCAAGTTCAAATAAGGCCCAGAATGGGGAATAGTGATTTTTTTTGTTTATCTTGTGTTATAGTCCATGAAGTTATTGTGATATATGCAATCAACGGTTTTTTGGCTATTATTTTCCTTGGAGGTCCGTGACGAGCAATTAAGTGGCGCTCATTGGTTTGGATGGGAAAATGTCGATTTTTTTCAAGTTCAAACGAGGCTAAAATGAAAAATAGTGATTTTTTCCCATTTTTCATGTGTTATAGTCAATGAGTGTTGTGTGATATGTTCCCCAAAGGTTTTTTGGCCCAATTTTTTTGGACGTTCGTGGCAACCTTTTAAATAGCGTGCGGTGGTTCCGAGGGATAAACGTAGGTTTTTTCAAGTTCTAACGAGTTCCATAATGAGAAGTAGTGATTTTTTTCATTTTTTGTGTTATAGTCCATGAATTTTGTGTGATATGTGCGTCCGACATTCTTTTCGCCAAAAAATTTCGGTGGGAGTCCATGACGATCTACTTAATGGCATGCATTGGTTCAGATGGGCAAATGTAGGTTTTTCTAATTCAAATTAGTCTCGGAAAGGAAATTGCAATTATTGCAATTTTCATGTGTTTTAGTCCATGGATTTTGTGTGATATGTGCGTCTGGCGATTTTTTGGCTGAAACTTTTTGTGGGCACCTGTGGCGATCTATTAAATAGTGAGCATTGGTTCGGAGGGGCAAATGTAGTTATTTTCAAGTTCAAAAGAGGTCTTAACAAGGAAATAGAGGTTTTTCTATATTTTGTGTATTATAGTCCATGAATTTTAGTGATATGTGCGTCCGGTAATTTTTTGGTCGAATATTTTGGTGGGTATCGTGACGACCTACTTAAAGATGTGCATTATGGAGGGGAAAATGTAGGTTTTTTTTTAATTCAAATGAGTGTCTGACCAAGAAATAGAGATTTTTCCATTTTTTCAAGTGTTATAATAGTGCATGACTTATATGTGATATGTATACCCAAAGATTTTCTGGCTATCATACTTTTTTTAAAAAAAAAATATTTTTTTGTCTATCATACTTGAATGTGGAAACTGGGAGAAGAGGAAATCTAGTTTCAATTTGAAAATTGGTGGGTTAAGGTGGAAGGGTTCAACGACTTGGTTAGAAATGGTGGAATGACATAGTGGTTGAAGGTTTCCCAGATTTCAAACTTTGTGCCAAACTAAAAATATTGAAAGATATGCTTAAAGTCTAGAGCAAATTCATTCTTGGGGAACACACTAATAGGAAAAAATGCACTAATGCATGAACTAGAAGAGCTTGAGTTAGCTCAAGATAATAGGGTCTTGACTGAAAACGAAATGGTAGTTAGAGCCACAATTCTTATGGAACTTGAGGTGCTGGCTAAAAATGAAGAGTCAAGTTGGAGGTAGAAATCCAGAATTTTGTGGCTGAAACATGGAGATAATAACACCAATTTTTTTTTCAAAGAATGGCTTATGAACACTAGAGATACAACATCACTGATAGGCTTGTGTCTCATGGGGTGGAGATTAAAGAATGTGGAGAGGTCAAATAGCTATGATAGGATTCTATAACAAACTTTACGCAGAATTAAAACCCAAGGGACCATCCCTTTAAGATGGTAGATTGTCCCAAAACCACTCAAGAGGAACAAGATTGGTTGCAGAGACCTTTCGCAGAACTAGAAGTGCTCTAAGTTGTAAAGCAGTGTAATGGTGACAAAGCACCCGAACATGATGGCTTCACTATGCAATTCTTTAAAGAGTCTTGGAGCATTTTGAAAGAGGACTTAATGCATACCATTTAGAATTTTCATCAAAAGGAAGTTTATGAGAAGTCATTAAATGTCATTTTCATAGCATTATGCCAAAGAAAGCAGGGCAGAAACACTTTGGGATTTTAGGCCAATTAGTCTGATAGGAGGAGTCTACAAGATTACATCAGGTGACTTTTATGAAGGATAGACAAATTATGGACACAGTTCTACAAGCCAATGAGTTGGTGGTGTTGACATCCAATTTTGACCCTCCATGATTTGATTAATTTTTAAGCTTCTTAAATTTTAAACAATTGGAAATAATTGTTTTTGAAAAATCTAAAATTGTTTTCTTGCTTGGTTTCATTTTCTTTTTAGAAGCAATTATATATTTCTATATTTATATACATATAAGTTTTGTGTACGAATTTGAGGTTTTATAAATATTTTAAAATTTGTCTCAAAAAATAATGTTTAACTTAATACTTATCTTATTTTTCCCTAAACTAATCAACATTTTAATTAGTGTGGCAATTAGCGTTATGTTCGATAATTAGTTAATTATTTCACATTTGTAAAAATCAAGAACCTTATTGTAACGACTCGGAAAAAATGATAGGTTAAGCAAGAGCCTATGACTTTGTGTTGACTTTATAATGAGGTTCTATGAAGGGTTTTTATGTAATTTCGTTTTAATTGTTTATTATGTGGGGTTGATTTTAAATGGTTTTGGATCTTAAAACATTCCTTTAACTCATTATTTTCCCAAATCAAATCCCAAGTTCTTTCTCTCTCTATATCTCTCTCTAACACAAGGAAGAAGAAGAAGAAGAAGAAGTGGGAGCTAGGGTTGTGGATGCAAAACGTTTTCTTCATCAAATTTCTTGGGGAATCTTAGTAAAGGTATGGGAGTTCTTTATCTAGGGCAAGCTATCACCCTAGAGCCAATTTCAAATGGTTTTCAACTTTTC
>JAJOOF010019283.1:0-10427 GCA_029582545.1 Solanum lignicaule
AGCTATAATCTACGCTGAGATTGCTGCTAGGCAGATGCTGCTAGGGTTTTCTGATTCGGGACACTGTTTTGAAAAACAAAGCGTCTTTTGTTTTTGTTATTTTAGAATTTTAGTTACACTACTTATGTTTTGGCTCTAAGTTTTGGTGAAACTTGAACTTTTTTTAATATTAAAGTTGCCGCACTTTCTCTCCACTATACCCCTAAATTATAATTTGGGACCATTTATTAATTTCTTTAAAGACTAGATTTAGTACCTTCACAAAAAGATACATAATTAAGGACAAAAATAAAATCTCGTCCCAATAGATATACTTTTAGAGACGGGATTATTAACTCGTCCCTAAACGTTGGTCTTAAATAAAGCTTTTTCTTGTAGTGCTGTGTAATTACATCTTGACGCCTTGCCTTAAGAATGTCGTCACCTAATCTATCATTGGGAAGGGCACAAAATCAAACAGATGACAGAAATTAAAGTACAGAAAATTTAAAAATTTTCAAAACCAAGTATATTTTACGGGGGCATGCACGGGACGTGGTGAGTACCACGGTCCGGGAAACCCCTCGTGGAGTTAATACCGAATCAATGTGCAACAGGAGCCACAAAACTTTTGGCAAAGTAATATTCACGGACGGCTTCACAACCCGTGGAATGAACCACGGTCCGTGATATTGGTCGTGAACTTTCCTACTGGGTAGAAAGAACTCAAGTGTGGTCCACGATTCGTTCTGTGGCCCATAGTTATTTGTACGTTTCGTGAAGCCTATTGTGGTCTTACACTTGACCAGCTCATCAGTTATCTCCGTCCCTCATTAACGAAATTGCACAATTATAGTGCTAAACTACCATTTTTACAAATTTTCACAGCTAACTCCTATCTACACAATAACCCAATTCAGAATAAACTCAACTAACTAACATCGAATCACAACCCACTAAGACAACCACTAATTCAACCCCATATTGTCATACCCACATACAAAAATCAATTTAAAACACCCAATTCAACTTAACCCACACAAATCAGTCCCAATCAATGTAGTTCATCACATAATCATGTTTAATTTGAGCAATTTAAGAAATTCTAACTTGCCTATTGATAAGATCAAACTTATAACAACTGAAAAAGAAGAACTTACTTTCAAGAATAATCCCAACTTTTGACTTGAACAAGGGAACTAAGATTGTTGCTTCATACTTTTGATACAAGAACTGGGGTTTCGAATGGGTTGTGATTCTATGAAGATTCAGAGACCTACCACATATTTATGCTTTTAGAAACCATTATGGAGAAGAAAATAGGAGGAAAAATTGACCTTTGGCGTTTGAAAAGAACCATATACATTTTAATTCAAATTTCTTTTCAGGCGGGTTGGGTTGGTTTCCTTGAAGTACTGGGTTATGAACGACGGACCGTGAAGTTTCCTATGAAGGGCATCACGGTCCGTGAAAGAATCTATGACCCTAACTTAGATAAAACACTTAACTGTGGCAGACAACGGACCGTGAAGTTGCTCGTGGTGGGCACCACGGTCTATGAAAGAGGTCGTGATCATGACTTGGGGAATATAATTCATATCTGAGGTTCACGAGAGGCTAGACGGTCCGTATAAGCTTTGACGGACCGTGAACCCTTCAGTGAACCTTTTCCTAGAAATTTCCAGTAGCTCCCTTAGGTTGGTCCTTAAGTTGACGGACCATAAAAGTGCCCGTGTAGGGCACCACGGTCCGTGAGACTGCCAGTGAAGAGCAGTCTGCACCCAATTCTGCACTTTTCAACCCATTCTCTCCTACACACAGTGAGTCTATAAAAATAAAGAAAAAT
The DNA here is from genome assembly GCA_029582545.1 of Solanum lignicaule. Classification (NCBI taxonomy): domain Eukaryota; kingdom Viridiplantae; phylum Streptophyta; class Magnoliopsida; order Solanales; family Solanaceae; genus Solanum; species Solanum lignicaule. Next base: position 1,826 of record JAJOOF010019283.1, read on the forward strand.
AAGGAAAAAGGGAAAATACCTAATACAATTACATCTTGGGTTGCCTCCCAAGTAGCGCACAACTTAACGTCGCGACGCGACGCAGGTTACTTGGTTACTCCGACTTCATCAAGTTTACATTTCTCCACAATCTTTACGTCTTCTAGAACACCGAAATATGCCTTGATTAACTGGCGAATAGCTTTGAACCTCTCGCCCTTAATATTTTCTAGCTCAATAGCACTAGACTGAAACACTTGCATTACCTTAAAAGGTCCAGACCATTTAAATCTCAACTTTCCCAGAAACAGACGAAATTTGGAGTTGAAAAGTAGCACCCAGTCATCAGGAGTGAAGGTTCTCTTTTCAATATGCTTGTCATGGTACAACTTCAACATCTCATTGTACAATGTAGACCACTCATAAGCTCTCAAACAAAACTTATCCATCTCATTTATCTGATCCAGCCTCAGGTTTGCAGTTTCATTCCCACAAAGGTTTAGCTTCTTCAAAGCCAAGAGTGTTCTATGCTCAAGATCAACTGGCAAATGACATGGCTTTCTAAAACACCAATTGATATGGAGACATACCAATAGGCGTCTTGAAATCTGTCTGATATGCCCATAGCGCATCATATAACTTTCGTGCCCAATCTATCATGTTGGCATTTACTATCTTTGCCAAGATCGCTTTGATTTCCCTGTTGGACACCTCTACTTGTCCACTGGTCTGTGGATGATAAGGTGTTGCAACCTTGTGTTGTGTAACCCCATACTTGGTCAGAAGCGCGTTGAACACCTTGTTGCAGAAGTGAGAACCACCATCACTAATAATAGTTCTGGGTGTGCCAAACCTTGAGAAGATATTCTTTTTCAGGAAACCAACTACACACTTGCTATCATTCTCAGGCAAAGCAACGTCCTCAACCCATTTGGACACATAGTCCACTGCAACCAATATGTACTTCTTCCCATAGGAACTCACGAATTGGCCCATGAAATCAAGGCCCCACACATCAAACAACTCCAGCTCTAAGATAGGTGTCATGGGTAACTCTTGGCGCCGAGAAATGGCTCTTTGTCACTGGCACACATCAGTAGTACCCGCATTGAAGTATTTGTGAGCTGTCCGAGCACTTCCATGATGACAACCTACCGATGAGGAGTTACATGCTTCTAGAATATGAAACATCTCAGCTTCAGGAACACATCGCCTGATGATGTTATCAGCACACGCCCTATATAGATAAGGTTCATCCAAAAAGTACTTACCCACATCATGCATGAATCTTTTCCTTTGTTGATATGTCAGCCCCTCCGACATCAAATCATTAATAAGAAAGTTAGCATAATCAGCAAACTAGGGAATAAGGTCAAGAGTCGCGGCTAATACCTGCTCATCCAGAAATGAGTCGTTTATCTCAAGCTCTATTTCTTCCTTCTTTTTAGCCTCCAACCTAGACAGGTGATCAGCTACCTGGTTCTCACACCTTCTCATATCCTTAACTTCAAAGTCAAACTCTTGGAGAAGTAACACCCATCTGGGGTGTGCAATCTTAGAGAAGTCCTTGATGAAACGTCTATAGAATCCTGCATGTCCTAAGAAGCTTTGAACACCCTTCACACAGATCGGTGGAGATAACTTTTTAATCACCTCAATTTTGGCCTTATCGACCTCTATCCCTTTTTGTGACACCTTGTGCCTAAGGACTATGCCCTCCTTTACCACGAAATGGCACTTCTCCTAATTCAGCACTAGGTTGGCCTCCTCGCATCTCTATAGCGCCCTGCTAAGATTCAACAAACAGTCATCAAAAATATCACCTACCACAGAGAAATCGTCCACAAATACCTCTAGAGTGTCCTCCACCATGTTTGAGAAAATGGACATCATACACATTTGGAATGTTACTGGTGCATATAGTCCAAATGGCATACATTTAAACGCAAAGGTGCCAAAAGACATGTGAAAGTGGTCTTTTCCTGATCTTCAGGAGCAATTGATATATTGTTGTAGCCAGAGTATCCATCTAGGATACAGTACCACCCTTTACCCGCCAACCTATCAAGCATTTGATCCATGAAAGGCATTGGGAAGTTATCCCTCAACGTCCACTTGTTCAACTTCTTGTAGTCCATGCACACGCGCCATCTAGTGACTGGTCTCTGCGGGACTAACTCATTCTTGGCATTTGCCACCACGGTCATACCGCCATTTTTGGGCACATATTGCACTAGACTGACCTAATGGCTATCAGATATGGGATAGACCACCCCAGCATCTAACCACTTTATGATCTCCTTTTTGACCACCTCTTCCATAGGAGGGTTTAACCTCCACTGGTGTTCAATGCTTGGGTTGCAGTCCTCCTCGAGTTGAATCTTATGGGTTCATATGCCAGGAGGTATTCCGATGATATCAGCAATGGTCCACCCAATGGCTCTTTTTTACCTTCTCAATACCTTGATCACCTTCTAAACCTTTCATCATTTAAATCTACAGTCAAGATCACAGGTAAGGTGTTGTTAGTTCCTAAAAATACATATCTTAGGTGACTAGGTAATTGTTTCAGTTCCAACACTGGTGGCTCCTCAATGGATGGTTTTGCTGGTGGGCTTGGCCTGTTTTTCAAGTCCAAGTACAATTTCTGGGGAGCATACGAGTGTGCTCCGATACCCTGCAAGGCATTCACGTCCTCTACATAGTCAGACCAGAAATCAGCATCAAAGTTCATCAGCACTGCAACTAAGGTTTCAACAGCCATCCTCTCTTTGATGGGTACTCACATTCCTTCTTCATTAACCACCTCTATTGCAGATACTACATTCATATCATGTGGTTGTTTCATTGACCTGCAAATATTGAACTTTACCTCATCCTTGTTAAGTCTGAACTTCAGCTCTCCTCTTTCAACATCTACCAAGGATCTTCCTGTGGCAAAAAATGGCCTTCCCGAAATGATGGGAACCTCAAAGTCCATTTCACAATCCAAGACCACAAAACCAGCCGAAAAGATGAAGGTGTGCACCTTAAGAAGTACATCACATAGGATTCCCACTGGCTGCTTTACTGACTTATCAGCCATCATCAACTTCATTGTTATGGGTCTTGGGACTCCCAATCCCAATTTCTTGTAGATGGCTAATGGCATCAAGTTGATGTTGGCTCATAGATCACACAAAGCATTTTCAAATTTAATTACCCTAATGGTGCATGGGATAGTGAATGCACCTGGATCTTCCTTCTTCTGAACCAAAGATCTGGTAGCAATGGCGCTACAATGATGAACATCATTAGTAAAATCAAGACTTACAGCTCTGTTCTTTGTAACCAAGTCCTTCATGAACTTGGCATATCCTGGCATCTGTTTCAGGGCTTCCATCAGTGGTATGTTTAGTGAAAACTGCTTCAACATGGTGATAAATTTTGTAAACTTCCCTTCTTCAGTTTTCTTTTTGAACATTTGAGGGAAAGGAGGAGGTGGTCTGGGAATCTACTGTAAAGGCATGTTTTCCTCGACATCTTTCTCTTTTCCTCTCGCAGGTTATGCTTTAGGCTGAGGATCCTCCAAGTCATCTACATATCCAGCTTCATCCTCTTCTCTGCCAGCTTGCTCCAATACATGTTCATGTTTAGTACCTGCAGAAATAGAGTCAGTAAGAAATTTACCACTCCTGGTGGCGATGGCCATGCAGTGCCCGTCTTTCTTAGGATTTTGGATGGTGTCACTTGGTAGTGACCCATTCTTCCTTTGGTTTAATAAGGCTGAAAGTTGCCCCAACTGCTGCTTAATCCGCTTGATGGGGGTGGTGTGAGAATCCACCAATTGACTCATGCTAGAGAAGTCACCTCTCATCTCTTTTACCCCTGCATCACTTGATTCAACTTTCTGGAGTACCTTAGCCATCATGTCTTCTAGCTTAGACCCGCTGGAACTACCACTTGCCCATTCTCTATTACCTGTGGGGACATAAACACCACTGCAATCATTCCTATACCTATCTCTGTTCTGCCAGTTTTCTTGCTCTCTATTTGCTAGCCTCTCATATTGACCAGCCCTAGCATAATTCCGACCTGCATTTCCAGAGTTGTAACCCTGATTTTCCAGAGTTATAATTCTGGAAACCTCCTGGGTTACCTAAATAATTAGCTTCCTCATCTAGGTCGATGTCATGATCCTCATACCTGTTTTGATGTCCCACAACATTTACTTTTTCAGATTTGGCAACAATATGCTTTGTGAGCAGATCTATTTGTGTCCTCGTATGTTCCATGTCTTGGTCCTTTTATTCTTCTATCTTCCTCCGCTCAGCTGAAAGCTCAAATGTGTACCTAAGCTCTCCTACCTCTGCATCTATAGTGTACCATGTCATGTTATTCTTTAATACCTCATCCAACAGTTGCATGCTCTCTGAGAATGGCTTCCTCATAAATTATCCTCCACAAACTGCATCAACAACAGGTTTAGTGACATAGTTTAGAGATCTATAGAAATCTTGTTTCATATACCTCTCAGTAAGATCATGGTTAGTACATTTCTTCAGCTTTTGGCTGAATCTCCACCAAGTGTCATGCATTGCTTCTTCTAGTAGCTGCTTGTGTGTACTTATCTCGTCCTTCCTCTACAGCTCATTTGATTCTAGGAAAAATCATTCTACAAAAACTTCCTTCAGCTCAGTCCAAATTTTGACCGAGTCGACTGGCATCTCAATCAACAAGTTAGTCACCTCTCCAGTAAGAGACAATGGAAACAGCCTCAGCCTCATTGCTCTGTAGTTAACTTCAGTAATCTCTTGTGACTTATAGATTGCCACAAAGTTCATCAGATGTTGATTTGCATCATCACCAGTTGCACCCCTAAACATACCTTTCAGGTTCTTCAATTGAATCATAGTGCTGGTGATTGTGAACTTAACACCTGGAGGTAGTGCAGGTAACACTATAGTTTTGCCGACTTTAGTTTCACTAATTTTCTTGACTTTAAAACTTAGCATACGACCCTTGTGCTATTATAATACCTCATAACACACTATTCTTAGCATGTTTTACACTCATAGGATTATCCACAAGGTATGAGACAATTTAAACATTTCAAATGGGTGAAGTTCTACCCGAGCCATTTCTTTAATCATGAACTTTGTTTGAGAGGTTCCTTTGACCTAAAACTTTAGTTTAGTTCCTTGATATTGCCACCTACTTGAAATCTTAATCTCCAATGTATGATACAAAGTCATATACACCTCATATAACCATGCCATACTACGCCACATATATTATGTACGATTAGAGAAAAAGTACGGGATCTTACATTCTCCCGCTTAGGAACATTCACCCGCAAATGGATCTAGACAATTCCTTGGTTGTATTTTCTTTTTTTTTCTCATAGTACTTTATTTACGAGTCTATATTTTTCACAGTCGCAAACCTGAAGTTAAATTCTGAAAATTTTAACTACTAAGCTTTGCATAGCTATCTCGTAAAAAGACATAGATTTCACCTTCAAGCTACTTCAAAATCTAACAAAGGCGTTGTGAAGAAATAATTGCCAATAATCAAAATGTGACTCACCTTAAGTCGTAAACAGTTGGGGGTACTCCTTCCTCATTTCCTCTTCCTCTTCCCAAGTCATTTCCTCGACGTTGTTATTTCTCCATAACACTTTCACAAAATCTACATCTTTATTTCAAAGCATTCTTACTTATCGATCTAAAATCGCTATTGGTACCTCTGCATAAGATAAATCCTCAGCGATACAAATATTTTCAATGGGCATAATAAGTGTAGGATCTCCAATGCACTTCCGCAACATAGAAACATGAAATACAGGATGAACTGCTTCCAATTCTGAAGGCAAATCAAGCTCGTATGCCACCATACTGATCTTCCGAATAATCTTATATCCAACGTACCTAGGACTAGAATTGAGCTTCCCTTTCTTTCTGAATCACATGATGCCCTTCATAAGCGATACTTTCAGGAAAACCCAATCTTCTACATCAAACTCTAAGTTCCGTCGGCAAACATCTGCATAAGACTTCAGTCAACACTGTGTTGTATGAAGCTGATCTCTAATAAGCTTAACCTTTTCAATCGCTTGTTGGACTAGATTGGGACCTAGAAAATCTACTTCCCCAAGCTCAAACCAACCGATTGGGGACATACACTTCTGTTCGTATAGTGCTTCGTAATGGGCCATCTAAATACTAGCTTGAAAGTTGTTATATAAGAGAACTTGATAAGAAGTAGATGTTGATCCCAACTTCATTTAAAATCAAGCACACAAGCACATAACATATCCTCAACCGTCTGAATAATATGTTATGCCTATCCATCAGTTTGTGGATGAAAAGCGGTGCTAAGATTTACCTCAGTGCCTAGACCCTTTCAAAACTATCTCCAAAAATGTGTTGTAAATTGAGCTCCTCGATCTGAGATAATAGATAATGCAACTCCGTGAAGGCGAACAATCTCCTGAATGTAAAACCAATCATAATCTTCAGCTGAATAAGTCGTCCTAACTAGCAAGAAATGATCAGATTTTGTCAGCCTATCGATAATTACCCAAATGGAATCAAACATTCATGGAGTGCGAGGCAAACCAGTGATGAAATCCATATTTATCATATCCCATTTCCATAACGGAAGCTCAATATACTAGGTTAGGCCTCTGATGCTGTGCTTTACCTTGTTGACAGTTGGGACATTCAGCTACTATCTCCGCAATATCTTTTTTATGCCATTCCACCAATAGATCTGTTAAAGGTCCTGATACATCTTCGTCGCTCCAGGGTGAGATGCATATCTAGAAGAATGGCACTCTGAAAGAATATTTGTACGGAGCTTTCCAACAGTCGTTACACATAAGCGACCCTGGTATCTAAAGACTCCATCTCCAATTAGCTCAAATAAGGGGTGTTATTGCTATGGAACCTTTTCCCTCAATTTCCTAAGCTCAGGAACTTCATGTTGCCGCCTTTTCACTTTAGTCACAAAGGAAGATTCTGCCATATTCTTAACGACAACACCTCAGCCTCATGCATCTACCAAGCGTACTTGCAAATTAACTAGCTGGCATATGTCTTTGTAATTCCAGCCTTATCAGCTTCAACATGACTTAGAATACCCATGGACTTCCGGCTGAGCGCATCAGCAACAACATTAGCTTTGCCGGGATGATATAAAATGTCAACATCGTAGTCTTTAATAATTCTATCCATCTCCTTTGTCGGAAGTTAAACTCCCTCTACTTAAGTAAATACTGAAGGCTCTGGTAATCGTTGAACACATCTATATGAACACCGTATTGATAATGCCGCCAAATTTTTAGGGCAAAGACAATTGTAGCCAACTCAAGATCGTGTGTAGGATAATTTTGCTCATGCTTCCGCAACTGTCTAGAGGCGTATGCAATAACCTTACCATGCTGTATAAGAACACAACCTAGGCCAATTCTTGAGGCATAACAATAAACAACATAGCCCTCATTACCATCTGGAAGAGTTAGGACAGGTGCAGTGGTAAGCTTTTTTTTTAGTTTATGAAAGCTCTGCTTGCATGCCTCGGTCCACTGAAACTTCGTTGCCTTATGTGTCAATTTTGTCAGTGGTGCAAAAATAGAAGAGAATCCCTCCACAAACCTTCGGTAATACCCCGCCAAGCCTAAAAAGCTGCGAACCTCTGTTGGATTCAAGGGCCTCGGCCAAGTCATCACTGCTTCAGTCTTTTGTCCATCAACCTTGATACCCTCACTTGTAATAACATGACCAAGAAATGCTACTGAAGTAAGCCAAAATTCACATTTAGAGAATTTAGCATATAACCTGCAATCTTGGAGAGTCTGCAATACAGCTCGCAAGTGGTCTGCATGCTCAGCTTCCGACCGCGAATATATAAGAATGTCATCAATAGACACAATCACAAATTCATCCAAAAATGGTTTGAAGACCCGATTCATAAGATCCATAAAGGTTGTTGGGGCCTTTGTAAGCCCCAAAGACATGACAATGAATTCAAAATGTCCATACCTCATCCTAAATACTATTTTTGGGATATCAACTTCCCTGACTCACAACTGATGGTAACCAGACCGCAAGTCAATCTTGGAAAAGCAATTGGCACCTTGTAACTGATCGAATAAGTCATCAATCCGTGGAAGAGGATATTTATTCTTTATAGTGACTTTATTTAGTTGTCTATAGCCAATACACATCCGCAAGGATCCATCTTTCTTTCAAACAAAGAGCACTGGGGCACCCCATGGGGAAGTACTTGGCCTGATAAAGCCTTTATCAAAGCAAGCCATTCAAAATTCATGTTGTCCAGTTATTGGTTTAGGTGTCCATTTTTTATTCAATATTTTATCCCATATAGTTTTTTCTTTATCATATTGTCCATAGTTTCCATTATAGTATTTTGGATTAAAATTTTTTGGGTCTTTTACTCCTGATGTGCTAGGTTTTTCATCTATGTCTACGCTTCCTGTATTTATTTCTAAATTCCTTGTATTATCTATATTTGTTAAAATTTCCGTATACGTTTCGCTTGTTTCTGAATGTTGTTCTAGATCATCATCATTTATTTCATCAATTCTTATTTCGGGTAAATTATCTTGGCTATTTTCTCC
>JAJOOF010019284.1:0-24007 GCA_029582545.1 Solanum lignicaule
TGTGAGAAATATAAGAAAAAGAATATTATTGAATTGTTGTTGTATGTACATTATTACATTGAGACCCTATTTATAGACCCTAGAATACAATCCTTTACCAAGTAGGATACTATTTTGTATTCCTATTTCTATTTCTATCACTATTCCTATTCTAATAGAATTGTATAAACCTATTCCTATTCTAATAGGATTGTATAAACCTATTCCTATTCTAATAGAATTGTATAAACCTAGTCCTATTCTAATAGGATTGTATAAACCTATTCATATTCTAACACTTACCATATGTGCCTCATACGGAATGCATGTTTTTAGGGAATGCTAACATGCGGCCTTAGGTGTTGCAAGTATTCTTGAAACCACAATTTTCTTGATTTTGTACTGTTGAATTCTGACCATATAGTTTCACTTTTCATGTGTACAGAAAAGTGATGCTTTGCGTGGATGCTAAGCAGGGGGCTCCAAAAGATGGAAACTATCCTCTTGAACTATTCCAGGTAGCAATGCATAGGATTTTAAACCTTTATTTTTATTTTGACTAGGCTAACTTGTCATTGTCTGGAACTTTACACTTCTGTGGTGTTGGTCATGGCATTCATCACACTGAATAACATGTCAAACTTTTCTCCTGGCTGTTGAGTGGGAGATTAACCCTTTCTCAAATTTTGGCTTCTTTTATATAATACTATAACATGTTTAGATTCCTCCGTTGCTCAGGTGGAGATTTACCCCTTAAAGATACATTTGACTGAGACGATGTATAGAATGATGTGGGAGTACTTTTTTCCAGAAGAAGAACAAGACTCCCAGCGCAGGCAGGTGTGTGTAATGTCCATGTATCAGAAATACGTTGCTGATAAGTTTTTCCTCAGGTGAAGATTAACGAATTTACAAGATATTGTTGCTAAATGTTTTTGAGCTTACAGGAAGTTTGGAAGTTTTCCACTACTGCTGGTTCAAGGCGTGCACGGAAAGGCTCATCAATACAGGAAGCACCAATATCAAGTAGCCATCTAACAAAAGATCCTCAGGTCTCCACCAAATCAAGCAATTCTGCATTACCAGTTACATCGACAAATCAGTTATCCTCTTCTGCTGATTCCTCCCAAGTGAGTCCCTGATCCTTGGTTGATTGTGGGTTGCTTCTTAGCTAGATAGGTGAAGAGTGGCTTTTCCTTCGGTGTAAAGTTTACCTTACTGATCGGCAAATTCTTCAGTATTTATGCTTAATCTGTTTTTCTTCATATCATCATTCTCACATATTTCTTCTTAATAAGCATGAATTTCACTTGCCTGAACATTGCAGGTGTCAAAGTTGCAGAACTTAAAAGCTAATATTGTTTGTGGTTCAACCCCTGAGCTAAGACGAACATCATCCTTTGATAGAACATGGGAAGAAAAGGTAGCTGAATCTGTTGCTGATGAACTTATGCTGCAGATGCACTCATCAAGTGCTACTTCTTCAACAAGTGGGCCCTTTGCTGGTATTGATCAGCCAGATGAAGGTAACAGAAACAAATCCAAAGAATCAAAACTAATCAAATCTGGCCGCTCCTCTCATGAAGAGAAAAAGGTGGGCAAGACGCAGGATGAGAAAAAATCTAGGCCTCGTAGAATGAGAGAGTTTCACAATATCAAGATTAGTCAGGTTAGTCCATTATGTGGGCTAATAACTAATTGTAGTTTCGTCAGTTTTTTCTGTTTCGGAACTAATACATGTTCAATATGCATGGGCTAGGTTGAGTTACTTGTTACATATGAAGGATCAAGATTTGCTGTGAGTGAATTAAGATTGCTGATGGATACATTCCATCGTGTTGAATTTACGGGAACCTGGCGGAGGCTATTCTCAAGAGTTAAGAAGCACATCATCTGGGGAGTCCTAAAATCAGTAACGGGAATGCAGGTTAATTCTTTTGAAATTATCTTCATCCAAGTTTCATGGTCTGCAATTATTCGATATTTCACCACATTAAGTATACTTTCCATTGATGTACTAAGTATATGTATTCTTAGGTTGCCTTACGAGAATCCAATACTTCAGTAACCTTGTCCTCTTATACTAATGCAGGGAAAGAAGTTTAAAGATAAAGCACATAATCAAAAGGAAACTTGTGCTCCTGGCGTTCCTGATATTGATCTTAATCTCAGTGATAGTGATGGTGGTTCAGCTGGAAAATCAGAGCAAAATCCTTTATCCTGGCCTAAGCGTCCCGCTGAGGGTGCAGGTGATGGTTTTGTCACCTCTATTAAAGGCCTTTTCAATTCACAGCGTCGGAAGGCCAAGGCTTTCGTGCTTCGTACAATGAGGGGTGAAGCAGAAAATGAGATTACTGGTGACTGGAGTGAAAGTGAGGGAGAGTTCTCTCCATTTGCTAGACAACTAACCATAACAAAAGCCAAGAAGCTGATTAGACGGCATACAAAGAAGTTCCGTTCAAGAGGACCAAAAGGTTGGTGAAGCTTTTTCGATGTTGAAAGTATCCTGTTCGCTCTTTTGGAGTCCTATTATTTTCCTCTTGAGAAGACCTAATGTCGGATGCCATTCTTCCCTCTCTCTTGAGCCAGCAGAATCCAGCATAATAGTTTGTTCAATACACAATTTTATGATGTGTAGGTTGCTAATTGCTTAGTCACAGTTGATATTACATTCCCTAATTCGGGCTGACAGTGTGGTCCGTTACTTTTTAAAATACACTTCGAAGTATATTTTTGATTTCCAATCTGAATCTCGTCATCTATTAAAAGATTGTTACTGACACAAGACCTTTCCAGGTTTATCTTCTCAACAAAGAGAATCACTTCCTTCATCGCCAAGAGAGACCACCCCATTTGAAAGTGATTCGTCAAGTGAATCCTCACCTTATGAGGATTTCCACGAGTAGATGAGCTTGAAGACATTGAAATGACGTGTGTTATGGGATCCAAAGTGGACTGGAGCAATTCTTGGATATTTTAACAGTCCGCTATGATAGTAATTTCAATTGATTAGGATTTGGTGACATCCTTCTCTCCTACTTTGACAGTGTGAGGTGCTCTTCCAAAATCCTTAGGCAAGAATTGCGAGAACATGCGGAAAGAAGTCTACAATTAATAACATTTCATTGCCTTCTTAGAGCTCTGGACTTAACCTGGAAACAGAGCAAAGGTGAGTCCCTTTTGTTGCAGTCAATTCTTTTCTTCTTTAACCTTGTATTTATTGTATTACCCACAACACAAACGACATTAGGACTTGTAAGAGTCCATAATTTTTGTAACTATATACCTGTCTTTAGCGAGAGAGAAAAGGTTTATAGTTTCTACTACATGTACAGTAGACACAGAATAGAATTAGAATGTGTTCCCTGAAAAAAAAATTATGCATTGTAACAGAGGAGCTAAAATGGAAATGAAAGTCCCAACTCTTCAGTCTCATTACCAAAGCAAAGAACTATTGCATTATTTCTACTCTGCCTGTGGTTGCTTATATTATTTATTGACTTCTGATGTACTGATTCAAGTTCTTCATATGGAGTCAAAAGAAAATTATGTTAATACAAGCTATCAGTTATGTTTAACATAAAACATGTTAAGCACCACTTTGATGTTAGAGAGAATTGGATCGTACATTGTAGTTACAGCTTTTAAGATTCATTACCTCTGAATATGGCAAAACAATAGTAATAATTTGGTCTGTGCAAAATCATGTGATTGAGGTAGTTTCTTGATGTACGGTTACCATGTTTAGATCCATTTTTCTGCAATGTAATTTTGACATTACTATCTTCATTGTTCAAAAAGGGCACTTGTCAATTGTGATTTTGCACTGTCAAGTGAAGAGAAAAAAATGAATGCCTATGCCTTTACCACCAGTTTCTGTTTTTTTCTAGCTCTACGCTCTATCTGTTATAATCGTTTCTTTATCTGTATGTCTACCTCTAGATAATTTTCTTTTTGTTATATATTACAGTTACGATAATATATATTTTTGTTTGCTCTGTAATTCTGTGGGCTGATATTCTTCTACTGTTGAGTTTCCTTCAGTTTGCCCTTGGCATGAACAATCCGGTGATCAAAAGGTCACAATTCATCAGTTGAAAGAAAATATTGCTGTCAGTTTTGTTCACTTGGGTTCTTTTGTTCTGTGAGATTGTATAGTTGTTCTTTTCCAGCAGGTGGTGAAGTTGGGGATACAAAGATGGGCTCACCATTTTATAACGAGAATTGTCTTCCGTGAAACATGATGTTACTGAAATTCCTTTGTCATCAGCTAGCCAAAGAAGTCCTTGGGGGTTCTTAATGCAATCGTCAATTTAGTCTCGGCAGAATTCCAGTCCCCATGCCATGTATGCACTAATAACATAAGCTTATAACGATCTTCAGATCATCCAGGTTTACAATTAGTTTAGTACAAGGTTGACAAGATTTTTAAAAAAGAAGAGGAACCGAGTCCAAAATTTTTATTGGATAATTTTGATTAAAAAGTGGCATGATGATGGTACTTAAGAGTGAATGAACGCACATATTTATACAGAAACTGCGAGAGTTCCTTTAAACCTAAGTGACTCGACACTGATGCTTATTTTCAAAATTAGAAGTGTCGAGAGAAATATTACAATTTACCGCTAGAAGATATCACTCTTACTATAATAAAAGTATTTTATTCTTTTCCAAATGTTTATAAAGGAGTGTAAGTGCTTGTTAACTTAGAGCCCGTTTGGATTGACTTAAAAAAAAAAGCTTTTAAGTTAAAAATAAAAAGTCAAACTAAAATGACTTTCAAGTAAAAAAATAAAAAGTAGGGGGAGATCTTGCCAAACACTTCGTAACTTATTTTAAGTTATTTTTTATTTTGTCAAACACTTCGTAACTTATTTTTAGTCATTTTTGACTTATTTTAAATTATTTTTTATACTTGTCAAATACTTTCAGAAATAAAAAACTGACTTAAAAGTAGATTTGATCAACTTTTAAGCCAATTCAAACATGGTCTTATATATAGGGTCGGTAATAGGACAGGGTGGTTGCAGGATAAACCTGCAAAGATTGGACCCACCCCACATAGCAAAAAATTGTGTTTTTAATGCGCCATGCCCTGCATAGACCTGCCCCACCCTGCACTGCATAATTTTTTTTTCTTTTTTAACTGAGTCCTCCATAAAAAATAAAATTCAGAATTTGTGTTATCACCTTGCTGCAACAACAAAATGAAACATCTATTAGTTTGATGTGACTATTAAATAGATTAATTCTGTTTGGAACATTTTGCAGTGCAAATGTTCTCTGTTAGATCATTTTAAAAGTTCTTTCTAGAGAAAATGGTCTAAAACCCCCCCAACCTATACCCGAAATCCCAACTACACACTCCAACTTTACGGGTGTCCTATTACCCACCTGAACTTTATAATTCTCTATTTTATACACACCTAAGTGCTGACCTGTCATGGGAGGTGTTCTCACCTTCTCTAGGCGCGTTAGAAGGTGAATTTTGACGAAAATTTCCGAGAAAATAGTCATCTTTCCCAATTAATCAATGAAAGGATTCAATCTCAATTGACCTCCATTGATGGCATTGCTAGTGCTTTTGTTTGTTCTCCCTCTTTTGTTGCTCGACCATCAGCCACCACTGTCGCCGCCTCCGGCGAAATCCAAACCACCAACAAAACCTCGTTCTCCTCTTCCCCTCTCCTCTTATCTCTCTCCCATTCCGAGATAACCACCATAAAGACCTACCTCTGTTCTCACAACAAGGCCGACAACAACAACAACGACAAAACCTTGCGGCTGCACTGCTCCAACCAGCGAGCTCCGGCGAAGCAAGCAAAATAGATCCTTTTAGATTATTTTTCAATGTTCTCCGACAAGCAAAACTCGAATATCGCTTGACAAGCTCCCGCTAGCAATATTCATCTTTGTTCCTCACAATTCCATAGGAATTTGAAAGAATTGGGGGAAGAAATTACCTTAGAGATTTTAAGAAATTGGGAGAGTATAGGAAAAAGTGGAAAGGAATTATAAAAAAATTGAAAAAAAATAATAAACTAATTGAATTTTCACCTGTAAAACGCGTGAAGTTCACAGGCCAACACAGATCTGGTTATGGCGTTTTAGGGGTGTAATTATTACAGTTTTAAACAATTCAGGTGGGTGATAGGACTCCCGTAAAGTTGGAGTGTGTAGTTGGGATTTCGGGTATAGGTTGGGGGGGTTTTAGACCATTTTCTCTTCTTTCTATTATCAATTAACATACAGAAATCTTTGCTTAACAAAAATCCCACATTTTTGTTACTAGTTTGTAATAGCAACTGCGAATCCCTAACAGAATAAAATGAGCAAACAACCGCAGTAGTCCGTCAGAGAAATTGGCAGTCACACATCCTACCTCAAACAACCAAAGTTTTGGCAACCCCTTTAGGTCTTTTAGCTTTAAAAAAGTGCCCTTTAGGCTCCGGACTGTGTGCATAAAATTCAACATTAGCAATTCAATGTCTAGTTAATTGATATTTGTACGAAATTCAGCATTTATTGTAAATATTTGGTTAGACGCTTTCTATGTTTACACAAATAAGTAGACCCGTTTTTGTATCAGGCAGATTAAATGGGTATAACAGACCTGGGTTAAAATCATGCTCATCCACACAGAAGTCGGAAACCCAAAGGCATTATCAGTATTAGCAAGCTGTTACAATATACACAGTCAAACGACACACATATATATATATACAACCACAAAGTGTAGAATTCCAACTAGCTTACGATGTACAGGACACAATGAATCACACTTCGTATGTATTGGTTAGGCACCAATAATCTTTACTTGCTCATTTTTACAGTCATCAAATTTTACACATCAATGGCAACCATTCCAAATTTAACAGGGTCAGTTTGAAATAGTAGCGTCTCTCCAGAAAGGAAATGGGTATGTTACAACAACAATTTACAGGCAGTCAACCTGTGCATGGTTTAAAATGTTAGCAAGACAGACTCTGTTCAACTAATGATGTCTTTAAGAATCAAAACTTACTAGTCAAAGTTTGCAGGAATGACGACCTCAATTTTGGAAGCATTTCCAAAATCAACTAGAGTTTCCTGCAGACCCAAATTTTTAGTGACAAAAATGCATTTTACAGATACTAAACAGATCCAAATAGTCTCTCATGAATAAACTTATTAAGGAGAATTTCAATAGTGAAAAAAAAATCATGAACTACTCTCACCTGCTCAACAAGATTGCTCGAAGAACTAAAGATACCCACAGGAATATCATTTTTAAGATTGCTACCAGAGCTGAATAGATTCTGAACCAAAACAGTGAAGTTTCCATAAGGTAAAATTTTATATATACACAAGAAAACGTTACCTTCTCAAAAAAAAAAAAAAAAAAAAAGCAACACTGAAAATAACGCTGTTACAGTGTCCAGTTTTTATTGCATTTGGCTCAACAGAATTAGAACTAAATAAACTTGTTAATGTCTTGTGACTGCACCTCATGAAGTGAGTCCATTCTTTCTCGTTCAGCCTGTCTTTTAATCATTATATTTTGGTGTTATTTCAATTAGATTTTAATGTACTACAATATAACCTTATGAGGAACCATTTCGATATTACTACTGAAAAGTGTGGTGTAATATAACATACGAGGAAATAATTAATCATTGATACACGGTCTAACAAAACCAACGCATACCTTTTCCAGATCAGCACAATGATCAAGGGATCCTTCAGCAAATGCCTTCACGGAATTGTCAGGAGTTCCCTGCATGCAACATAAGATGCCTGAGAGATGATTAAGCTCATATTTGCTGGAGTATTTTGTAACAAAGTGCTTCCATATATGTCCATCCTGGCAATTGGAGAAGATTCCACCTTCAAAATTGGACGTGTGACATCCAAGGATGTCTTACCCGTGGACAATGCAAAACTTTGATCTTCTCATGTATCACAAACACTAAGATGAATGGATAAGTTGAAATTTTTCAGGAGGCCCTTTTAGGTGAAGGAGAAATAGCATGTATACAGAGAAATAACAGGATACTATATAAATCATAGAGGATTAAGTTCTTCAGAGCCACTAACATATTTCTCATTCTTGCTGATGAAACATACCAGTTCGTTTGGTTCAACAGAAGTTTTCCTCCCTGCCTTGCTTAGATCTCTCAATGTTCCCTATACATCCAACAACGGAGCCATTAAAAACTTGAAAGAACTTAAGTCCAATAGAATGCACAAATATTGGTTAAAAGAAATAGAATGAACAAATCAGCTGACATGATTTGGCAAAGCCAATTGTATTTTGGTGATTGGTGCAATTTTAGAGAGCAAACCCAGAACATAGGTGAAAGCAGGTTTATTCAAACCTCTCACTCCCAAAAGAAATGAGAGGATAATCATAAAGTGGAGTATCAAGAAGAGGTAGGGGAGAGAGAGGGGGTGCGGGGGGAGAAAGATGAATAGAATGCAGGAATTCTATCACGTGAAAAAACAAAAGATCAGGAACATGACAATTAAAATACAGAAAAAGAAAAGGATGTCTTGCGTACCTTGTTTGCCCACTTAAGTCCACATGCATTGCAGAGTGTCCTTGGTCCTTCCGGCCCACGACGCATCGCTGGAGTACAATTTTCACTCACACCACAATGGTGACACTTTCCAGGACTAATAATCCAAAAGAAATCAAGCAGGAAAAAACAGTGGTCTTTAGCAGTTGCAGATACTACAGGCTGAAGCACTAAAGTGAAAAGAAATGAAAACTCACACAGTTACAGAATGTTGTGTGCCGTGTCCTTCAAGGCTACTCTTGGCTGAATCGCAGCTAGAAGATCCAGAACTTGATTTCAAAGATGCAAATTGACCATTTTTCCTATGCATCCTAATATACATGTGGCCAAGTAAGTTCATTACTCAAAACCTTGATATCTGTATCAGAAAATGCTTCTAATTAATTTAGAAAATAAGTTGCTCTAAATTTTGCCAGAATATATATATTTTTTTTGGGATGCGAAAAAAAAGAAGTTATGTTTCAGTCCTTCAAAACATGTTTAAACAGAAATCAGACTCTGGTTTTCACTTAGACATACACTTCCAGGGATAAATTCTTTAAATTCTACATTTACAAAACAAATCGACCAAGTCCATATTTCTTCTTTTATAAAAAAGCTAACAACCAATTCCAATCAAAATTATTGTCCTTCTCATTTTCAGTTTGGATGAATACTACACCATCTAATATATGAAAAATCTTTGCATGAGAAACCAATGACAAGATCCTTATACTAAATGTAAGAGAAGAGATCAGCATTTAGCTGATGACACGACATCACAAGGACTGATATTGCAAGTACATTATTAGGTGAATTCCATCAAAGAAGTACTCCTAAAAAATCAAAGATGAACGAAAATTGAGGACAAACAAACATCATGTTAAATTGGTCAGAAAATGACATTGATACCATGGTACTAACACTTGGATATGAAAGGGTTTGTTGAATAAATATCAAAGAAAGCGTGCTGACAGCAATTTATATTACCAATGTCATCTTTTATTCATTTGTTTGTAAGTGACAATTTCACATTATCAAATATCATTGCCAGGTTAGAGTCTCAAAGAAAACCAAAAAATGGAAACAAGGCATATCATTTACCTTTGAGCAACCTCTTTCCTGACACTATATCTAATTTTCTTGTCAAAACATCTCTCCTTTCGCTTCTCTCGGAACCTAACCAAGGAGGCAAATCTTTTCGAAAGATTAGCTTGCTTTGGCAAATCCTCAACCTAAAAATAATACTGATCATCCAAAAGCATCATCAAACTATGTAGTGCAAATTATAGAATTTGAATAGAATACCTTGTTGTCGAATGGAAGTTCAACAGTGGGCACAGCAGTAGGAATGTCGCATCCCCCCAATAATAAGAGCACTGCTTGCACCTGTTTTTACCAAAAGTAAGCCAGAGTCAATTTCCACAGCTTTACCAGTCATTATGCTACAACAACACATGATTGACACAACACAGTAACAACTCTGTCCAAATACGGAGAAAGAACCATGATTTATATGACAGACAACAGAAGCAAAACACCATACCATGTAAGATGGAGACGGAATCGTATTTCACTAAACATGCCTCCTGGATGAGAAGGACCATTATAAAAGTGAAACCCCAATATTTCTCAGCTATTTCTGATTCTTTCTTCAGAATCTGAGAAGCTGAGTAGAGGTGAATCACAGGAAGCAGCTGCTTCTAACTTTATATAGCAGGAAAGAAGGTGCAATTACACATAAAATTCCCAGCTATATTCTCAAGAATTTTCTTTTGGAGTAATATCTAGTAAACGAGCACAGAGAAGGAAATTCTCAGCCAAGTTACTATATCCAAATTAATTCTAGCATGTAGAGTGCAGAGTTAGCCAGACACCATTTCTATAAATTATGTCATTCCATAGTTGGACTGGCAATGGCCAACGGACTATAAGGGGGATGGAAAACTTAAAGAATCACAAATTCCATTAGAATTACGATAGAAATGAATTTTTTTCACTAGTAGGCCGCTTTTAAGAGATGGATCGAACAAAAAACACTATTGCGGCAGAAAATCAGAATTGAAAGAGCAAAAAACAACCAAGTAACAATTAACTCAGATGCCTCATCAAGAAGCCCTTGATATGCAAGAAAAATATGTAGAAGACTAAAGTAGAGAATTAAAGACAAAATATGTTCTTAAAGGAAATAAGACATAAATATGTCCTGAAGAGGGTGGCTGATGTTGAGGCATGCAAGATCCAAGGTTTGACTCCCAGCTACAACACTTGAGCAAAAGTTGCACTCATGTGCTGTAGTAGGCTAATTGGTGGGTTAGTCATGGTACGTCCAAGTTAGTCAGTCACCAAAATCATTCGAAAAATAATAAATAAGACATACAGATTAAAAATTTGTCCCAAATCATTCTTTAATCCCGCTTCAACAATGTCCGATACTTCAACTAATCAATAAATAGCAGTACTACAACAACACAAAATTCACTGAGCACAAAATATGTAGAGTTACCATCATTTTTTTTTTACAAGGGAACCCCGCAGCCGCCACCCTTTGGGTGCGCGCACAAGGTAAAACCTCCGCTCTTATGCAATAGCTTGCAAACCACATAGGATAGGTAACCCGCACTAGGCAAGCCCGGTGCGACAAGCTCAACCTAGAAGGCAAACCCCTTGCTTTCGCTGGCAAGGGGTTTCGAACTTGAGACCTCCAACATGGAAGTCCCAATCCCAAACCACTGGGCCACCCCGAAGGGTATATGTAGAGTTACCATCATGTCAGTAGCTAAGAGTGTACTCAAAATTCACTACATTTGCACACAACATTGTATTGTATCTACTGGTGAAACGAAACATTATTTCATAATCCATCGTATTATATTGTCCTGTATTACTTTGATTAATACAACGTTTGAATAGATTGTATTATTTTCCGTTGTTACACAATGTCACAACACATCAACAATTTAAAGGACAAACCTACAAGAATATATGATACGAGGTAGAGCTATTATAAATGGTAGAGTAAAGGATAAAATAGGATTGTTACCACACTAAATCGGTTGTTACCTAAAATGAAACTTTCCGTCGTTAGGTAACAATGATTTAACAATAAGATACGATAATATTTAAATAACAATTGTATTTAAACTAAAAGCACAATAAAATAGGTAAAGCACCTAATCTATGATTTGATGGGAAGTTCCAAAAACAGAAAATACAAAAAAAAAGCAACTAAATAGGAGTATCTATCTAAAAATAGAAACTACCTTATCAGGAGTGACTGCAGGAAAAACATAGACTTCACCTTCAAAAGCAAGAGTAAGCTCACTTGTTCTAGAAACTTCCACAACTCCACCTCCGCCTCCGTACAACTGTTGGCTCTGTCCTCCATATCGATGGTGATTCAATACCTTCATGCTTACATCCTCAGCCTCATCCATAGTCTCTTCTCCTCCATCATCCTCATATGCGCCGTCATCATCGTCCTCCTCCTCCTCCACCATCCGTATCGACGGCAGCGGCGCGTGATCCTCATACGGACGCGCCTGCAATGGCCGTGGATTCTCTGCCATCATGATACTCCTATCTACTATATAAACGCCATGGAATCGTTAACCTAATCCTTCAAAATCACGCTAATTTTACAACAAAAATCACTATCCACAATAAAAAAAAAATCCAAATTTCTTCATTTACTAGCAAAATTTGAACTCCTAAGTTGAATCGTGATGGATTTCTCCTTCGAATTTCATGATCAAATTCAGATACAGAGAGTTTTGTTTGATCTTTAGGAGAGACGGAGAATGGTGATAACAAGGATGACGAGGAAAGTGTGAAGGAGACAAAAGTCCTTTTAACAAAAACACACCTTGAAAATGGTTGAATTTACAGCTTCTGCCATTGGTATTTAATTTCCTCAACGAGACTCTATTTGGGCAAATATTAAACTATGTAAAGTAAATAGGGGGAGACATATGTGGAAAATAATGAAGAAGAGAACGCTCACAACAATGAGTAATAAAATTAATATGGATTGTGGTGTAGTGATAGGACTGCACCATTCTTAAGAGGTTTGGGTTCGAATTCTGAATACGAAGAAAATTCTATTGGAAGCGTCACTCTCGAATATCTTGCAGAGCACCATCTATATTAGTCGGAGCTTCAATGTGGGTTCCGAACACCGATGAAAAACCAAAAAATAAATTAGACAATATTATTACATTTTAATATTCGACCCTATTTTCCATATCTTTATATCTGTAATAATATTAATAATAAGATGTAATTGTGTCATGTCCTTAATACCACCATTTAGGATATGAAAATCTTGGATTATATTTTAGTGGATAATATATTATAGGATTATACGTGGAGAAAATCTTGGATTAGATTTGGAAGCATAAGTTGCTACTTGATTAAATTAGGTATGGGGAAAGTGGTCGGGTCTCATGATTATTTTTTTCTGGAAAATATAATACTCTATGTTATCCAAGTCTATGCTAAACTATAATAATTGACTACTTAAATGATAATTAAAGGTCACGTGTGTTTTTGTGTGGATGTACTGATAAATAGTTTTTTTTTCATTGTTGGAAGGGTGGGGATTTGAAAAGGATATATACACGAATTTAAACCTCCACCTCTATCACTAGAACGAAGGTGTGGGTTGTTCTCCAACTGAACTACACGTAAAAAAAAGTAGAAAGATAAAAATAAACTTAACATGTTCATACCAAACTAATTGATTAATGAAACATGTCATAAATAATGATCTTTCACTTAAAATAACTCTGATTAATTAATTTGTTGTGTTTGCATAAAATGATAATGTGTTTTTTACTTCTCTACTTTTTTCTAAAGGGTATAATGGCCAAAAAGAATGCAAACCCCATATTGTTGAAAATAAAATAAACATACTGTACCATTTCCAATATCTCCCTGCTGTCTTCATCCAATTTAATTCTACTAATAATATGCCTAAACATATTGATTTTGATTAAATACATTGTCTAGCATTTCTAAGCTGAAACAGAAAAACAAATAAGAATCATCCCATTTTCATGCGAGGTTCGAGGAAGAGCTGCACTCATAGGGGCGTGATGTAGTCAACCTAATACAAGCATCAAATGGACTAATGACCTATCACCTATATGCCATACGGAGACAATTTTACTGTTGTTCCAAGGTTCCCCTCGGAGGGAATATGAAAAATAAAATATACATCAGTCATCACATGTGGAAGTATAGATCATATGATCATTCTTCAGAATAAGATTATGATTATCCAAAGAGACAAAGTTCGATATACATCAGTAAGAAGCTTAATCTAAATGCTAGATAAGTAACAAGATCCAATATAAATTAAAAAGACTGCTTAATATATCAGGTCTTGATGCGAGAAACTGCAAATTCCTATTGAACTTCAAGTAACACCGGTAAATACAAGTGCATGAGAGAGACCCTTTGCTTTAACCAACAAATTTTAATCTGTCAATATAAACTTCAAAAGAAAAGAACAAAATTTGTGATAGTTCTCAATCGTGTCATCAAGTTGTTGAGAAAGTTTTAGTGATGAAATGTACCTGTAGTACGTATATATAATCTTTCAGTTGGATGAGAAGAAGATATGTTGATATAGTATGGCTTTCTTTCTAATGCATCAAAGTCTTAGTCGAGGAATCACTGGCAGACTGATGAAGAAACTTGATAAGAGACGGAACATGGAGGAGCTCCATAGTCGGTGTTGTTGCAATCTTCATCCTACGTGGATTAAGAAGTAGGCCGTGCAAAAGATCTTTAGAAAGATTCAATTCTTACACCAACATAGGATTGCTATTCAGCAATAAAACAAGCCAATTACCTCTAGTTCGAGCTCAGTATTGTCATAGGATGCCTTATAGAGAGTCCTCATTATCCCCTGCAGAGTGATATAGCAAGAAGTAAGGAATCAATAGTTTGCAACTTTTTTCTGCCTAACAAGAAATTGTTACAAAGAATGCTAGAGGAGCCATGTATCAAAACATAGGAAAGGCGGGCAGAGCAAACATTCTATGGTAATTTGTAACGATAATTTACATATGCATGCATTGCAGTATTTGATTGATTAGGCTTTCAGACTTGGTATTGGAAGACGAGCACTTTGTAGGTCCTAGTCCTACAATATATTGACACCATTCTTTCCAAATAGACCAAAATGCAAGTAAGTTAACATGATATATGGTTGTTCAGATGTATAAAGGTAAAAATATATTAAAAAGAAAAGAACATCTAAATGAAGGAGTAATCCTTTGAGTGTTTTGATGATGTACATGCCAACCTTATTTGCCCAAGTGAGGCCACATGCATTGCAAAGATTCCTTTGGCCATCAGGACCACGCCTCATCATAGGGGTGGCCTTTGAACTAGTTCCACAATGGATGCACCTAGGAAACGAGAGAGAGAGTTAGAATTAACATTTGCTTAGGCATCCAACATCAACAAAATATTTCTTGCATACAAAAGTAGTTTTGAACACAAACCAAACAATACACATTGACTAATTTTTTAGAAGATATTATTCTCAAGAAAAAAAGCAGAACTATTTCTCATATTCAAAAACATACCGAGTTTCTTCTGAAGGGATGTCGTCCTGTTTTGGTCCAGTCGAACCTTTTCGAGCAAATAGGCCATTCTTACGCTTCATTCTGATTATTTATAAATGTGAATAATAAGCAGAAGAAATCAAAAACTGGAATAGAAGAACAGCTGTTAAATCTTCCATGCATTTTTTTATGACATTCCACAACCTGCTTAAACAAGAACAAGAAACTGTGGAAGGTGGCAGATATGTGTGTGCGCGCGTGCAAGAGCTAGTCATTTAGGTAATGTTTTGCATCGTATTGCAGCATTTCATTTCTTATAACAATGAAATTCTTGCACACCATTTTTATACTAAAAACACATGTAATGAATGAAATGTCATACTCATCAGGAGTGTTACTTGTCAGAGTCAACTTTCTAAAGCAATTCTTTTTAACGAATCCAGCGTTGTTGCAGGCTGCCATATGACTATTATAAAAGATAGTACATCTACACAATCAACACACTTCTTTTACCTACAGAAGTAAATCAGTGAGTTTTTCACAGCATATTAAATAGCCACTTCAAATCTTTAAGGCTCGAGATGGACATCCCCACTTAATTGAATCAAGCAAACTATCTTCTTGATTACTTTATTTCCTAACTTAAAATCATAAGAGAAAAAATTCTGGAATGAAGAAGTTTCCAAACATCAGATTCGGGTAATAATCAAATAGCTGTATGTTACAGGAAACTGATGAGAAATACAGCACGAGTTATTTTTCCGTCCAAATTAGGAGCAAAAGACAGAATCATGGTTTCCCAATAAGAAATTATGAGAAATGAGGACGATAACCACAAGCCCACATATGTTATAAGAAAAAAGGAGACGTAATTAGTAATAATAGTTTCATGGAGACTAATTTAGTGATAATGGTTTCATCAAGTCATGGAGATGAACAGAACGAACTTATCCAGTTCAAGTCAAGTAAACTTGATATGCAAAGCTTTGAATTGTAAATGTGATTGCAATATATTCTAAAAACTTTTGGTTTTGTTGATAAAGTTTGATCAGCCTTTTTTTTTTTAATGACAGTGGTGTCTGGGCCAAAAAATTGATCAGTCCTGATAGGGATTAATTTCATAGAGCAATCTTGTGCATAAGTTCATTGGAGTGCTAGAATTCTACTCTTACTGAAACAAAAAAAGAGGAGATAGAAGTTCCATTTAGGCAGTAGTAGATCAGCCAATTTACCTGAACGCAACTTCTTGGCGGATACCATATCTGATTTTCTTTTCATAGCATCTCTTTTTCCTCTTTTCATAAAATCTAATGAGGGATTCAAGTCTTTTTGGATCTGCACAGTGCACTGGATGGTCCACATAGTCCTAAGGCAAAAAATCACCAAATATTACAAGGATGCAGATGCAAACCAAAAGAAGAAACTTGCATAGAAAAGGATACCTTCTGGTTTGCACTCGACAAACCTAAAGCTTGTGTGCCTGGACAATACTCATATCCACCCAAAAGTTGAAAAAGCGAATGGACCTATGACAATGAACCATCGTTACTCGTTAGCCCAATGCTTCACAATCAGATTAAAGACATATCCAGCCAAATGCAACAGTCAGTTTTCCATTCCCATTTAAAGACTAAAGCTAAGAAACAAGCCAATAGATACATAATTAGTTAAATAACTATTGCAGGCTCATCAAGAAGTTTCTTGTTCATCCAATACCGCCCCTCTCTCAACCCCGCCCAACAACTACCACTACAACATAATCCAAACTAACTGAAGTCGTCTATATGAATCATCAATATCCATCCTGCTCACTAAACCCCTAAAGATAATTCCTTTATTGCATAAAAGAAAAGAAAAGCCCTGAACCTCGAGACAATCAAGCTACAAACTTTAAGGATACGCCATAAACACTGATCATTAATCTCATGTGTTGGCTCTTCAATCTGAATGATCAAAATTAAACCGGTTTCAACACATTTAAGCACGCCAAACACATTAACACTAGCTCAATCTCTATGGAAAAAAGAAGAAGTATAGAAAAAAATCCTCAAACATTACCGGGAATAAAAGAATCAATATCAATCCAACTGCACCTCAATTACAAATTAGCTGGTTTCATCTATAAACTTAAGCTACATACAACTCTTATTACAAGTGGATTGAGAATCATGAGGTGTAACGATCAAATCTCAACACTGACAAAAACACTAGTGATTTCTTTCTCATCTTTCACAGCTTGGTTGACAGCTTGGAATTAGTTGAGGCGTGCAAAAGCTAGCCCGGACACCATGGTTTATCAAAAAAAAAAAAAATCTTAAAGCATTTTTATACTGATCCTCAACTTATACATGCACTTCACAAATTACACAATTAAAACAATTAAAAGTGCTCACCTTATGAGTAGTAACACCATCAAAAACATAAATTTTGCCACGAAACGATATAGTGAGTTGATCAAACTTAGCCTCTCGATTTTGCAGAGCAACGACATCAGAAGCACTACAAACTGTGTAATGAGGCATCGTGACCTTAACACTATCCACCCGACCTCCGTACCCAACCGGAAAATTTCCAACCGCCTTTTCATTTCCCGCCGGAACTTCCTCGCCGGCGCCGGAAAAGTGGCTATCCACATTCATCGCTTGCATTTGACAGTTCATTTTTTGCAGTTCACAGTAATCCTATTTGTGAAATCATTTAGTACTATATAGAAATTTCGATTTCGTACTGACATTTTTCTGCTGTATGGGAAACAGAGGAATGGAAGAAGAGAAGAAGGGTGTGAGGACTGAGGGAACAGAATTTGCCCCTCAAAGTTGGAGATAATTACGTGATTTACCAGCTTGTTAAGAGCGGGACAGTGGGGATATTTTTGGAATTCGCGGAGAATGTGTTAACGGAAAATTGTCGTCCGTACCGAAAATAACAGAGTGCCTTTTCGCGCTTTTTTTTTGTTTTTTCGTTTTTAATTCGTAATAGAATGTTTTAAAGTAATAATGTAATTTTTGGAAGTTTCTTTATAGAACATTTTGATTGAGAAGTTAGTTGATCGGAACTTTGGTAATATTATTCACAATCAGTACGGTTTATATTAGATTATATATAATAATGTTTTTGAGAAAAGGTGATGAAAATGTGGGTGAGAAAGGGTATCGATCCATTTTTAGTATCAATTCAGATTCATGCCATGATATTAATACAAAAGTTATTATCTTGTGAGGAGACTAATGAGAAAATATAAAAAGGAAAAAGATGACTTACCTATAGTGTTCATTAACCTAGAAATGATGTACCTAGAACAAAATCCCATGAAAATTTTATGAAGATGCGTAAAGGCTAGATGAGGCTTACGTTTTGATGAAAGACATGTATGATGAAGTCCAAACTCAAATAAGAATTGTGGAGAGGTGGGTGAAGACTAAGAACATTTTTCAGTTGAGATGAGATTACACCAGTGATCAGTGCTTAACCCATTTTTATTTGTCTTGTGGATGAATTGACACAACATGTTCAATATGAAGGATCATGATGTATGTTGCTTGTCAGTGACATAATATTAGTTGATGGGACTCATAGTTGGATGGGTGGAGACAAATTCTAGAGTCTTAAGTATTCAAGTTATTGAGCTGGACAATAACATAATATTACAAATTCAGTGATATAACACATAACGCGAAACTTAATAATTCACAAACTATTCCAAAGAGAAAAAAAAAGTTTTAAATATCTTGAGTTTGATCTAAGAAAATGAAGTGATTGACGATGAAGTCACACGTCGTATTGAGGAAAATCGTGCCTCCAGAGTCTTATGTGATAAATAAGTACCACTAACCTTAAAGGTAAGTAACTATACATAATACTGATAGTTAAATCTACTTTGTTGTATGAGGTAAAATATTAATCAATTAAGAACTTTCATGCTCAAACCAAATTGCAAAAATAAAAATATAGAGATAAATGTGTGTGTATACACTATGTCATCAAAGAAGAGACTCAAACCATATGAATGATCACTTAATCTTAGATAAGCGGCCTATCATAGTCACTCAACTTTGGATATGGATGGTGCAAATTAAAAATTGATTAGCAAAATCAATTTCTAAAAAAATTCAAAAACTATGAAAGATAACTGCTAGCATAAAACAAGATGATTTCAATTAGTTACATAAAATATGAATTTAGCTATTTGAATAGATATACCTAAGTAAGTAAAGAAAGAAACTTTTAGCAATGTCCACTAAGGAAATTGCCCGCAATCTGGGGTTGATTCGTGGAGTGGAAGAATTCTTCCATTTCAAAATGTACTCACAAGAAGGTTGCTTCAGTTTCTTCCATTGATTGGTCATTGAAACTAAACTTTCATTGTTATTTGTTATGGCTTGTAGTTGTAAATATTTTTCAGATTTGGACATATATTCTTTGTTATTTTTCCATGTTCTTCCTGGAGATTTCTTAAAAAATAGAGATAATAGAAAAATAATTTTCTTCCCATTTTCAATCGATCACTCAATACTCAAAAACGTCCGTCAAAGCCCCACCGATTGAAACCTCCCAAAATTTTACTCCTTTTTGAAGTAATTTATTTCTTGGTTGTTTCTTGTTATTGGTTTATTTTAAGCTTAATGGGGTGTGAAGAAGATGAGGAGGGTGGGATGTGAAGAAGAAGAGATGTGGGGGTGGGGCTTAAGAAATATTTTGAGTTTTATTTTTATTTTTACTTTAATAATTATCTGACGCGCATGATTTTTTTAAAATTATTATTATCTTGTCATGTCAGCTTTAGGGGTAAATAAATTCACTTTTAAATAGCAAAGGTGTGTAATAGGTCGTTATGATAGTTTAAGTGTGTAACTGACTTTTCGATACAAGTTAGGAGGAACTATGCCTTTTCCCATTCAATTAATGAAAAATTACGAGAGATAAATTCTTTTTATGGAACTGCTAAAATTAGATGATATAATCAATTATAGAAAATATAAATTTAATTATTTAAGTATACCCCATATTCCGTAATATATCTAAAATATTCATATTTAAGACAAATACCATATTAATAATTCGATTAATGAAGAATAACAAGCAAAACAAAAACAAATTAAAGAACAAGAAAATAATAATAATAAATTTAACTGAGAACTCAATAATTAGGTTTTTATCATTTTGTTTCAAAATAAGTGATGTTTTAGTATCTTAAGAAAAAATTGATCTCATTCTTCCCAAAATATCCTTATTTTAATACATAAAATTTTACATCATTAAAAATTACTTTTTAGAATTCGCAACTTCTTAATTAAGAGATCCAAATTAAAAATATCAATATTTCCTTTTTTGATGGGATTGGCTTTACTAATCCAATTTGATATTTGTCCTACTTAAACTCTGATACGTAATTGCTTGCTAAGCAAGGAAGACAGAAAAATCAATACATTAGTTCCCTAACCTAACTACTTCAGGATTCTAATTTTAATAAATTTGACGAAAATTCTCTTAATTAACCATACAATATTAGGATTCCAAGTCTATAAATAGGGTACGTTGCTCTGTTTAATTACATAGAAATTAAGTTTAGATACATATTTTAGGGTTCTTCATAAAAAACATGGATATTACTGAAGTTGATCATTATGTTGTATTGGATTTACCATCCGGTGAACAAGGTGCCAAGCTTTCTCAGCAGGAAATATCGAAAGCCTATCGAAAAAAAGCATTAGAGTTGCATCCAGACAAGAGGCCGGATGATCCGAATGCTCATGAGAATTTTCAAAAGCTCAAGACTTCTTACGATTTTCTCAAGGATGAGAAAAATAGGAAGTTATTTGATAGTACTCGAAAGATTACGATATCAGATCTCGATCTTAAGGCAAGAGCAGAGGCAGAGGCAAGAGAGCGTGCTGCTGCTGCTGAACGTTATGATTTCGTCAAAAAGGAGGAACTAAGATTGGCTAGGATTGCTGCGCATAATGCTCAAAGAATGGCTGGTAGAAAACACAAAGAGGCTGGACGAAAACTTAACCATGGAAGGGCTCGAATTCGTGCAATGCGTTATGTAAACAAAGTGTCACGAAGTATTTCTAGTGGAAAAACTAAGAAGGAAGCTGATCGAATTCTGGCCAGTTATTCAAAGAAAAAGCTGTGATCGTTGAATTTTTTTTAATAGTTTGTGGTCACCTGAAAGTTTTTAGTTTGATTTTGTTGGCAGGTATTAATATTATGCTCTCCTCTGCTCGAGATTTCTTACTTGGTACTATAAATATTTAGTTACTAAAAAATTATGTTTCTCCAGTTTTGCCCAATGATCACAAAGTTTTAAATTATTGTCAGGTTAATTTTGTGTTGTGTTTACATATTAACATAAACTATATTCATGCTAAATGTGTTGTTTTATTATTTGACATATGAAGGTGCTGTGGATCTGGATAGCGAAAGTCACGATTGATCAAACACCAATACAACTTTTCATCTGACCTCCGATTCCAATTACTCATCTGATCCTATTTGATTGTATTAACCTACTCTGTATTAACTTATTGTCCATGGATTCAACTACTCATGTGATGTGCTGAATTCAAAAATTGTTCTTGTGAACCAGGGCTCACCAGACGGAGCTAGAATTTGATGGGTTCTGAAATTTACAAACACTCAGACGGAGCTAGATTTTCCGTTCTGAAATTTAGAGAAGGTAACTGATTGAGTTCTAGATAAATTATATCAACATCTTTTAACTATAATTTTTATCACAAATACAGAATCTAAGCCAAAGTTATTGGGTTCTGCCGAACCCCTAAATGACCGGCTGTGAAATTAGTAAGAAAACTGCTTCCAAGTGCTTCGGAGCAGCCCAACCCTCAGGGAAAGAGCCTTACCATTAACAGATATAAAGCCAGATAGAAGAGCTGCAAGCAAGAAGGTAGAAAAAAATAAAAAAGACTAATCCACTACATAAGAAAAAACTAGAATTAGATCTTGGCTCAAGATCGTCATTACCAAACCTCTTTTCAACCTCATCATAACCTTTTTTGTGACTCGGCTCAAGTTCATCATACATAATTTTATTTCTTCTTCTTCGTAATCTATTGATCACAAATCTGCGATTATTCTTCTTTCTTAATTAAAGTTCCCCTTTTCCGACAGCTACAGTTTCTAAGCTGGACGACTGGTATTCTCTTGATGAAAGGTATAGTCAGGTATGCTGCTCCTTCTTAAAAGGATCAAAGGGAAAATCTTGCCTTCTCTCCTAACGAACGAATTCCCATTTGTTACTCCATTTCACTACTTGGAGTGAGGTTTTCTCTTATTATAAATAATACAGGCACACATCTATCTGAATAATGGACTAGGTTAACCAAGACGCATTCAGTCTTCTATAGCGACTTTCAGACCATTCCAATCATTGTATTCTTCTCAACCTCTCCTCGGTCACTGGACTGGGTTACTGAACTCCACCTTCCAAATGTACCTAGACGACGAGTCAAACGCATCAGAGCGACGATCAAGGAGTCGGTTCCCCACTGGAAGGAGGACTTGAGATTTCCATCTCAAGGCATATCACGACATGCAGGCAACACCAGCGAGACCTTGGAAAGCAACCTGATTGGGTGTCCGAGAATTCATAGTGCTTGCATCCTCCCGAACTTTATATTCAATCATTTTTTTAAAACGAGGGGAGGGGATCTCTTTTCTGCAACAGAAAAAAAGGGAGCAGATTTGACGTGACACAACCTAACGATATATACATCCAATACCAATGCTACATCCATTACCTCTTGAATTTTGGATTTGAAGGGGTTATCCCTTCAATCCTTATTTGAAAGCGAATTTTCTTTGTGAGGCTGTAAAGCCTAAGCATATACAAATCTTTCCAAAAGATTTGGTATTCGATGGAGAGCGAGAAATCTTTGAGCTGACTGTTATCCTTAATTGGTTGAAACAATGGTTGACTTGGGTTTCTTGGTATCATAGTATTGTATTATCACCAGATGGCCAATATCCACTACTTTAACGAACAATTGTATTTCGTTGCTCACGTATTGATAGAGACTTTTTTATTGACCAGTTATTATGGACCCTTGCAATCCTCAACCACCCCACTTGATTGTTGAGATGGAGGATAATATATCTAGTCTAGGCGGTATGTCGCAATCTGAATTTTTGACTGAAAAGCGGATAGTAGGGTCAACATTTTTGCTGCTACAAAATCCCATGCTACGGAATGAATCTAGTCACCATCTGATTTAGCTCTTTTAGTATGGATATGACTTAAGGAAGCGAATGACTTGAGTTCAAATAGTTCGGCTAAGCAGACAAAAAAGATCATGGAAAAAGCGGATCGTGAGACTCATGTGTTCAATTCTGGTTGAGGTATCTGGTGCACTATTATATGTTACATGAATTCATGAATACGAGGAACTAGATGGTCCTAAAGGTGGATGTCACACTCAGGGCCGTCTTAACCACTAGGCCACTAAAGTCATCGCTTGGGGCCTCATATTTTTGGGGGCCCCAATTTAAATAAATATACTTATACTATTACTTAAAATTATATGTATTTTTAAATTTAAAAAAACATGTAAGAAGTAGGGGTGTTCATGGTTTGGATAAAAACCGATCCAAACCGATAAAATAAAACCAATTTTATTTGGGTTTGGTTTGGTTTTAGATTTTTGAAAACCGATAGTATTTGGTTTGGTTATGGTTTTATTTGAAAAAAACCGAAGAAATAACCGAACCGAACCGATGAATTATATACATATATTTTATTAATAGACGTCTATATTATTTTTATAAACAATTTTAAAGATCTTATACATATTTTCATTAAAATTTCTTTATAATTTACTTATTGAAAGCAAAAATGCCCAAGATGAAATATTTATCTTATTGATTTCATGTATATGAGTGTCTATGTCAATTCTT